>PVIR01011015.1:0-17248 GCA_004026965.1 Petromus typicus | reverse complement strand
GAATGACAGCGCTACTACAAAAGCATTGAGAAGAAATGGGACCCGGATTGCAGATGGTTTTCTGTTCCAGCTGACCTTGTATCTGAAGTCTTATCTAGGAACACAGCGTTTGTATTTGTCAGAAATCTTGCTGACAGTGTGAAGGAACGCTTTCCGGACCGTGGCAGTATTGTGGCAGTGAGCATTCTGACAGACCCCGTTACAGGGAGTGGCAAAGGAGTTTGGGGACGTGCTCTTAGAAAACACAGATGTTGCTCGTCTTGCTCTGAAATTAAATGATTCTGAGGTAAGGGGAAGAAAATTTATGTGCTATGCTAATAAAGAAAACCAGAAATACAATTCAAATCCAGGCTGAAGAATGTCAGTAAATCTAAGCAGAAATTTAATTTTGCTTCCAAAGATGCAGGGCACTCTAAATGTATATTTATGGGGGTGGGGGGGGAAGAGAGCTCTTCCTGTTAAGAAAAAGGAAGAACAGAAAAAAGAGTGAGCAAAGTAAGAACTGGAGAACACAGAAGTAACCATCAGAGGCTCTTGCTTTTCTTCCCATGATATCCGCCAGGTCAAGTGTGGGAACCCATGGACCGAGCGTCATGATTTTTAATGGACTGTCTGTGAAGTGTGGACATTTGTACTATCTTATTCATACTGTAATCCCTTCCAAGCGTTTGTCTTTTCATATAAACATATAAATTACCAGGGGTTGTGTGTTATTATTGATGATGTAAAAGGTTATTTTATTAGGCGTGGGTCAGCATTCAGAATTTTAATGATGACTATTTGACTCTATGTTTGAAACAGATAATTAGTGTTTCAGGTTATTTCAAGAATATTTTTGCTGGAGATGAGACTAGTAATTTAAATAGAAATAAATAATAAATGTTATTATTAATTATATAGAGGCCAAAAGCCTTAATAACCTTAATGTGTGAATATTGATTTCAAGTCCTGTAATAATCTAAGAAAGATTTGGGAACTGTTACATAATACATACTCATCTTTCTTTCTTTTGTACCTGTGATAAGTGGAGTTCTGGATTTTTATTTCACTCCATTAACTGATAATAACTAACCAATAAGAATATAAAAAACAAAAAGAGAAAAGAAAAAGAAAGAAAGCCCCTCTCAGAAACTACATAAATGCTGGCACTGTGCTCTTAGACATCCCAGCCTCAGAAACTGTGAGTTAAATAAATCTCTGTTCTTTATAAATTACCTTATCTTTTGTTGCAGCAAAAGAAAATGGAATAAGATAGGACCTATCCTCCAAATGAACAAGACGAGAGAAGGCTTTCGTTCTATCTCCTGCATCCCCTTCCCTGAACATCAAAAGCTGGTGGAGGGAGAGACAGCCTGCTTGCCCCCTGGGGAGACGGGACCCAGGGCCTGGAGAAGCAGCATCTGCTTTATGCTACAGATCATTCCACAGGATGCTGGATTCATTTTCTCCCCATCCAGGCTGTCAGGAGACCCAGGGGCAGTCCTGGAGAGAAAGGAAAGCACCTCCTTCCCGGCTAGGACCCTGCTGCACCAGAAATACGCATAGGTCTGTGGAAACGCACATCGCTTTACTTAGTTTCAGAAGGATCTCAGCTGCCTGACCCTATTCTTGGTATTTGTAGACACATTTTTCACCCTTTGGAAACATCCGCTATGGCACTGGGTGGCCAAGACAGCTGGAAGGAAGACATTCTCTGCTTCTCATGCTGTCCATGGTCTCTCAGAATGTAACTCCAATGGAAGGCAGGTGATGGTACACGATGGAATCATGTCACACACGATGGAATCACATTATACACGATGGAATCACGTCACACACGATGGAATCACATCACACACGATGGAATTATATCACACAATATGGAATTACATCACACACTCCCATTGATCCAGCCACCTGGGTCTCATTACCCTTACACTGGTGTATCTAGAAAATGCACATGTGAAATGAAATATTTGCAGATCTGCCTGTTGCAGCATGGTGTGTGTCACAGAAATGTAAGAAAACCTGAATATTCACCAATGGGCTCTGGACTAAATAAACTACGGCATATCCACACAATAAAACACCGTATTGTTGTAAAACAGAAAGAGGCAAGTTTTACGTACTGGGGAAGCTTTTCTAGATATACTGCTAAATGGATTTTGCAAATCAAGAAAAGTAGGGAAGGAGGAAGAAGATGAAAGGAAGAAGTAGTAAAAGAATTAAGATATGGGCCAGAGATTTAGCTCAGTGGTTCTGGCACCTGTCTTGCAAGCGCAAGGGCCCAGGTTTGATTCCCGGTAACCACATAACAATACTGGGCATGGAGACACACCCAGCAGCAACCAGTACCACACACCACAGTGCTGGGCGTGGTGGCTCACGCCTGTAATCCCAGCACTCGGGAGGCAGAGGCAGGAGGATTGCTGTGATGTGAGTTTGAGGCTGAGCTCAGGGCCAGCCTGAACTACAAAAGCAAGACCCTGTCTCAAAAAAACCTAAAAAAAAAAAAAAAAAAAAAAAAGAATTAAGATATGTCATATCCATGTATCAACTCCCATAATGAATGCAATCACTATGCTCCGCAAACTTGTACTGTACTGATAAAAATGTTTAATTTAAAAAAGAAATCACAAGGTAAAATACTGCATTATTTTAAAATAAGTACCTATTTGGTAGTGCATATACACATATGCCTGCATGACATTAGTACCTCTGGTTGCTTCAGAGTGAAAGAACTGTGTGTGGCTGGGAGAGGTGTCAAAGACAGACTTTACTTCGTAGGTTTCACAGTTGTTAGTTTATAAAGCATATAATACACTTTTAAATGAATGAGTTAAGGTAAAAAAAATAATCTTCCTCAGAACATCTGAGCTGGTTTCTACCTCAGCAAAGGTAAAAGCTCCAGCTAAAGGATTCTCAGTCTTCATAATGCAGACACTGAGAACAAGCGTGGCTTACAGCGTAGGCACAGGGTCCCACGCACCCACCCCAGCCTGCTACTTCTCAGCCTGAGCTGCTACAGCATCTGAAGCAGCTGTCACAATCCCAGCAACCTGACTCGTCCAAAGGCACACACAGCCCTGCATGACAAATGCTTTCATCCCAAGGACCGCCAGCCACCCTGACCACCCTGACAGAGCCGCGGAGCATTTCACTGAGGAGAATGGCAGGAGCTCAGGGAGAAGACCACATGCGCACCTCGTCCTTCTGAGTTGGTTCAGAGGACCCTGGGGTCTACTGATCACCACTGTAATGCACATCCTCTTAATTCCCCCTCCTTTAGACTCGCATTACCACGCATACGTACCAACCACGGTATTAAACGCTCACTACCTGAATGGGTGCTCATCATTCGGACAGCCTTGGCCTTGGCCAGCTCCAGAGCAGAGATCCACTGCTGTCGGTCCACCTCTGAGCTGCCCTTGAGATGATAGTTCCTTGCCCCGCTGATCAGCAAGATACCACAAGAGTCTTCGGTGCCAATGTGCACAGTGGCCAGGTTGATGGTCCCCCGGCAGGTGTGGGCCATTTCACCCTGATTTCTGTTGGATATAAAAGAAGGCAGGAAGTTAAGCTCTCAGACTCAATAGCTTCACACTAGAGTAATCCTCACAGCAAATTGTCAGAAATTCAGATTAGAGCTGAGAGACACTCTGGAATCAGTCAAGGAGACGCCCGTTGGGACTGACCAGTCATGGATAGGGGTCAGCACTCTGACCAGCAACCTGAGTTTAGTACTGTCCCGTGTGCTGTCCTTTTGTTACCTCATGAGATTCACAGAACAAAAACATCACCACTCTCTAGCCCCACAATGGATAAACAGAGATCACTGGGGACCAATCCCTTTGCTAGTTATAGGATTCTGAAGCTAATGGAAAATTACAGAAGATGGAGCTGTCTAAAGTGTATGCCCTTTACACCTCTGACTAATATCAAAAGACTGAGATCCAACTATCATGATTGGATCTACTTCCTCCCTTAGACGCTTAAAGGAAATTAAGATACCCCTTCCCTCAACACCAACGCTCTTTCTGCAGAAGGTGCTGGAAAAGGAAGAGCAAGGGGTCAGCAGCTAACATTGCCAATGGCAGAAACTCATCTGGCAATTTTCTGCTGTCCTTAAAAGCTTGCTGATCTCTCTGGCTGCTCAATCTCTATCATTGTCTTGATTCTTCTACCAATGACTTGACAATCACTAAAACATTCATCTTGTACTTAAGCAGTTACTTCTTGATTCCCTGTTTTGGTCACACTCTTTAGAGAAAGTAAGGCATAAAATAGTCTGAATAGTCAAGAATAGTCTGGCTCGTAGAGGCTGGTACCTTTTGATGGAAAGAAACTCACTTCAATTTACAGAACTGGCCGTGCTGGGCATGCCTTTTGGAAAACTGGTGTTCTAAATTTGAGGACCTTTTAGGCTAGAGAATGTAGAGGCATTAAATAGGGGTGTCATGTCGTTTACAGCTGGAAAACAAGAGGGTCATGGACCATGTTCTAGGCAGGAGGGATAGCAGAGGCAAAGACCACAGACAAAGAAGAGTCTGCAGCTTTTGACGAACTCAAAAGGTTTTTTGGCTGGAGGAGAGAGAACAAGGGAACAGACAAGGGAAAAAACAAAGGTAAAAGTCAAGCGGGGACCAAATGCACTATATCTGACAGGCTCTATTAAAAATTGAGGCTCTTGGGGCCAGGGATTTAGCTCAGTGGTTCCGGCGCCTGTCTTGCAAGCACAAAGGCTGGGGTTCGATCCCTGGTAATCACATAAAATACTTGGCATGGAGACTCAAACCCAGCAGCAACCAGTACCACATACCACAGTGCCGGGCGTGGTGGCTCACGCCTGTAATCCCAGCACTCGGGAGGCAGAGGCAGGAGGATTGCTGTGATGTGAGTTTGAGGCTGAGCTCAGGGCCAGCCTGAACTACAAAGTGAGACCCTGTATCAAAAAAAAAAAACCTAAAAAAAAAAAATTGAGGCTCTTACACTAAAACTAAAACAGTGAGTCTTCTAGGCCTAATATTTGTTGTTTTGTTTTGTTTTTGAAATAGGATCTCCCTGTGTTGTCCATGCTGACCTTGAACTCATGGCAGTCCTTCTGCCTCAGCCTCCTGAATGCAGGGATTACAGGTGTGCACCACTATAGCTGGCTATGGACCTAGCTTTTAAAAAAAAAAAGATGGTAAAGATTTCCAGATGTTTCTGGGGGAACACAGGAATAACAGTACCTAGTGCTTAGTAGGAAATGGAAACCAGGTCACTGTGTGAAATCAGGGATAGAAGTTATCCAGTGGACATCTTGTTAGATCACAACCATCAACAAGAAAAATAGGAGCCCATATTACTGTAAACAAACAACTGGAGCGATACATGGAGAAGGGACAGAGATTCCTTAACAATAGTAGATGGAATTCTGGATGTAGGAAATCGCTGAACGCCGTGCGGACTGCAACATAAGCTGCGAGACAGTGGGAAAGACTGGAAAAGTTAGTAAAATCTGAATAGTCTGGAGTTTAGTTGGTAGCATCATCACAGTTCATTTCCTGGGTTTTAAATTTCTAAAATTCTGTTAGTACAGGTTTGTAGTCTGTGCTCCTTACAACCATCTTGAGGAGTGGTTACATGTACACAGAACAACTTTTTTCCTTTTTAATCGTTTTTCCCTTTCTTCCTCTTCCCTCTCTCCTCTCATTCTCCTATCCTATTTTCCATTCTTGTCAATATTATTGGTCTTAGCTCATCTTATGATATATGATGTTTACTCTAGTCGAGGCTATTAACTTCCTGTGGATGGCATCTTTATTCTACTTATTTCTCCTTCCCCTCCTCCTTAGCCCTCAGGCCTTTTCCCTTGGACCATTTCCCTATAACAAGAGCTCCATCTCTTTGTGCTCCGCCTCACTCAAATGAGACACACACCATACAGGACCTGAGCTTGTGTGTCTGGTGTATTTCATTCAACATTATAGGTGCATCCATTTTCCTCCCAAGGTCTCAACTCTGTCATTCTTTATAGAAAGTAGGATTTCACTCTACACAGATACCACAACTTCTTCATCCAGTCATCTGGTGCTAGGTGTACAGGTTATTTCCAGGACTGAGCTAATATGAGTTGAGCTACTTTAAACATATATGTATCATGTAATAAGACATCTTAAACTCTTTGAGGAAGATACCTAGCAAGAGGATTGATAGGTCCTTTGGAATTTCCAATTTCAATTGAGAAATCTCCATACTGATTTCCATAATAGTTGTACTAGTTTACATTCCCACCAACGATGAAGGAGGGTTCCTTCTTCGCCACAGCCTCACTAGCATCTGCTATTTTATTACTTAATCATGGCCATTCTTTCCGAAGAAAGATCGAATCCTACCATTGCTTTAACTTGTATTTATCTGACAGCCAGAGATGTTGAGCATTTTTGCATGTATTTGTTGGTCATGTATGTGTTTTCCTATGCAAAGTGTCTATTAATTCCTCTTGCTCATTTCTTGACTAGAATTTAATTTTAGGTGGTTTAATTTTTTTAGTTCTTTGTATACTCTGGATATCAGTCTTCTGAGGAATAGCTGACAAAGAGTTTTTTCCATTCTGTAATTGTCTCTTCACTATACTAATTCTTTTTTGTTAGAAGCATTTTAGTCTGATACAACCCCATTTGCTGATTTATGTGACTGAGATTCTCTTTAGAAAATCCTTTCCTACACCTTGTTCTTCATGTTCCAGTAAGTTTAATGTTTTAGATCCCAGATCTATTTTTATTTTAACTTGGCCTATGGTGAGAGTCAAAGATCTACTTTCAGTCTCTTGCACACAGATAACCAGTTTTCTCAGTAACATCTGTAGAATACACTATCTTTCCTCCAACACATACTGTTAGCCTCTGTGTCAAAGATTAAATAGCCAAATGTGTCTGGAGAAGTTGCTGTATCCTCAGTTCTGTTCCACTGATCCGTGTGTCTGTTTTTATTTAGGACTATGCCCCTGTTATTGTTACTGATTTGTAGTACAGCTTCAAGTCGAGTATTGGTACATCTCCTGCTTTGCTTTTGTTTCCCAAAGTTGCTTTTGCTATTCTGGGTCTCTCCTGGTTCCATATGAAGTCCAGGATTGTTTTTCTGTATCTGTAAAGCATGTATTTTGATTTGGACTGCACTGAATCTGTGTAACAGTTTTGGGAATATGGCTATTCTGACAATATTGATTCTGCCTGTCAAGGAGCAGGGGCTATCTTTCCATTTTCTTCAATCTCTTCTTTTGGAGTACTGTAGTTTTCTTTGTAGAAGTCTCTCACTTCCTTGGTTAGGTTGATTCCTGGGTATTTTATTTTCCTTGATGCTTCTGTGGACAATATTATTTTCATAATTTCCCTTTCATACCATTCGTTGGTGTACACAAAAGTTAATGATTCTTGTGTGTTGATTTTTTTTTTTTTTTTGGTGATTTTTGTTTGTTTGGCTGGTTTGGTTTTTTGAGACAGGGTCTCACTATGTAGTTCAGGCTGGCCTTGAAATCACTATGTAGCCCAGGCTGTCCTCAAACTCATGGTGATCCTCCTGCTTCAGTCTCCCAAGTACTGGGAGCCACCACACCCAGCTTGAGTGTTAATTTTGTATCCTGCTACATTGCTGAAGTCCATTACTAATTACAAGAGTCTTCTGAGGGAGTTATTTGGGCCTTCAACATACGAGTATCATATAATCTGCAAGTGATAATTTGAGTTGTTCTTTCCCTATCTTTATACCTTTTCTTTCTCTTGCCTAATTGCTCTGGGTAATGTTTCAAGTAGTACGTTGGGTAGAGGAGGTGATTGTGGGCATCCTGTCCTATTCTTGATTTTAAGAAGAATGCTTTTAGGCTTTTTTCCATTTAGCATGATGCTGGCTATTGATCTGTTATATGTGGCTTTTATTATATTCAGGTCTGGTCCTTCTCTACCTTTTTTCTTCAGGGTTTCTATCACAAAGGACATTGGATTTTGTCAAAAACTTTTTTCTACATCTGTTGATATGATCATAGGTTTTTCATCTTGTTCATATTTGTGTGATGTACTACATTTATTTACTGACTTATGTTAAGACAGCCTTGCATGTCTGGGGTGAGACCTACATGATCATAATGTATGACCTTTTTGATAATGTGCTGTATCCTATTTGCTAATGTCTTGAGTATTTTTGAATCTAGGTTCATTGAGGAGATTGACCTATAGTTTTCTTTTTTAGTTGGGTCTTTATCTGGCTTTGGGATCAAGTGATCCTGGTTTAAGTGAGTTTGGAAGTACTACATCCTTTTCAATTTCTTTGAAGAGCTTGAACAGTATGGGTTTTGTAACACCCTTAATGTTTTCATAAAATTTACCAGTGAATCCATCAGATCCTGGGGGATTTTTTAGTTGACAGATTATTTTTATTACTGTTTATTTCATTGGTTGCTATCAGGTTGGTTGTTAAGCAATCATGTCCTCTCAGGCTAATTTTGGCTGTCTGTACCTAGAAATCTATTTCCTAAAAATTTGCTAATTTGTTGGAACATAATTTTTCAAAGTAGTTACTATCATCTAGATTTCCAGAGTCTGTTGCGATTTCACCTTTTTCATTTCTAGCTGCATTGCTGTGAGTCTTTTCTTGCTTTCTCTCGGTCAGTCTCGCTAGGGGCTTATCTATTTTATTTATTCTTTCAAAAAACCAGCTCTTTGATCCACTGATTTTTAAGACTTTAAGTCTCAATTTCATTGACTTCTCGATACTTATAATTTCCCTCCTTAATTTTGGTGTGCAGCTGGTGTTTGTTTCTCAAGTACCTTAAGGTTTCTCATGAGGATGTCTATTTGAGCTTGCCCTGTTTTCCTAGTGTGGGCATTGATTGCAATGAATTTTCCTCTTAGTACTAGAGCTTTCACAGTGTCCCAGAGGTCTCAGCAAGTTGTACTGTCATTGTTGTTAACATCCACAATTTTTAAGGTTTTTTTTTGAGACAGGGTCTCACTTTGTGGTTCAGGCTGGCCTTGAGCTCAGCCTCAAACTCACATCACAGCAATCCTCTTGCCTCTGCCTCCCGAGTGCTGGGATGACAGGCATGAGCCACCACGCCCGGCACTGTGGTATGTGGTACTGGTTGCTGCTGGGCGTGAGTCTCTCCACCCAGTATTGCATGTGGTTACTGGGGGATCCAACCCAAGCCCTTGCACTTGCAAGGCAGGTGCTGGAACCACTGGGCTAAATCCCCAAGCCTGCATCCAGAATTGTTGGGACCCACAATCTATGTATTAATGTTAGGGGGAGTTTGAGGCTGACAAGTACCTTGCTTTATGGGTTGGTCAGGATACAGACTCTGTTCCCCAAGTCACTGTAGGAAGCTCCACAAAGGTGGGAGGGCCTGGCTCTTCAGAACAGGGAAGTGGAGGTAAAAGTGCCACTTTAGGGGAAGACTTCTAGTCAATCCTTACAAAAATGCTTCACTCATCTTCTCACCAGTGGCATTCATTGTTGCTTTTTCTTGAGTCACTCATCACCCCCTCCAATTGCCTGTGTGACTCAATAACCAGTGGCAGACTTGGAGAGTCTTGTCCTTGCCTAACATAAGGCAGCCATTTGGAGTAAAATTTTTCAACCTGTTATTTTAACCCCAGCCCTTTCAGCTCAGCATTCAGAAATAACTGCCATCTAATATGTTCTAGTAACAAGAGAAAGCTGCTTAACTTGAAATTGAGCGTAGGGTATGCTAATCTGACATTGGAGTTAATAACTCCCAAATTCGGTAGTCCATGATGAAGGATTATTATAAGCACATATTTTCTTGCTAGCGCTGCCAAGCACATAACTCCCTAGGTAGCCTGTTATGTTGTCAAGGAGACCTTTTGATAACAATCTTTAACACTCTCCTGTCCAGGGCTTGAACCCAGTTCTGGAAGGTAACACGCGCATTTCTGACACATCTGTAGTCTCAGGTCATTAGGCACCTTACAGAGGCTCAGTGTTGGTGGTGACCAGCACCAAGTCTTTCTCCTCTACCTGCCAGCGCCACTGCGACCTGGTATTGCCAGGAAATACAAAATGACTGACAAACAGGCAGGAGACCAGTCCAAGACAATGTTGGCTGTGAGCAGTTTTATTTTTTCAGCCCAAGCAAATCTCTCCTTGGCTGACCTGGCCCTGAACTGATGCCCACTCCAGGTCCTGGTTTTATCTATTTCCCCTTGGCAGACCCTACCCTGAATTAATGCAGATTCCAAATACGTGTCTAGCTGACCTTACTCAGAACTGATCTGTTCTTACCCTGAGTTTGAACTTGCTGTAACCAGTCAGTAACAATGATATAATATGTAACCAATCAACTGCTTGCTCTGCATCTGTACCTAGTTTTCCTGCTTCTAAAACCTATATAAATAGTACTCTGAGGAATCATCCTGACCAGGCCAGTCAACACAAATAAACTGCTTTCTGCCTCCCAGTCCGGATGCCTTCGGTGTTTCCCATTTGTTGTTATACTAGAACTCATGGTTCAGCTTATGCAGTATAGACCTTTCCCTGTGACTCAAGAGTGCCACCTTACCGGCCACATTAGATGCCCCGTTATTCAGTCTCGTAAGATCTCAGTGCGTTATCCGTTACCATGCTGTCCCCTCTCACATAAGGCCTACTAGAGCACACTCCCTCTCACCAGGACCTTTTGTTTACGGCAACTAACAAGCTGACTCCAACATACCTCATGTTCCTCCTTTGGATTTAACACAAAAATCGCATGCTTATTTATCACCACCAAAATAGCAAGGCTCAAAAGAGTTTCAGTTGTCTCGGCCACAAGCTGGAAAGATTGTTCTGTCCTGTCCCACTTCCCAAAAAATTCCCTCAACCTGTTCCCCTTGAATGAAGCAACCCAGAGGACTTAAACAAAATGAAATCTGGCAAATGAATATTGCACATATCTCTTCATTTGATGCAATATGTTCGCGTTTTAATAGATGCCTGTTCTCATGCGATCTGCGCTATTTGCCACTTAGGAGAAAAGACTGGACACGTGCAGCAACCTCGTTTATCCACATTTGCAGCAAAGAGGATTCCTCACATAATTAAAACTGACAATGGTCCCTCATATCAACAGCGTCCGGTCTTCCTTTTTTCAGTTTTGGCATACCAAACATCTTACAGGCATTCCTTACAATTACCCAAGGACAGGCAACTGTAGAAAGGGCACATCTGGGCTGGGGATGTAGCCCACTGGTGCTGTGTCTGGCTGGCAAGGGCAAGGTCCTGAGTTCAATTCCCTGAGTTCAATTTCTGAAAAGGAGGGAGGCACATTTATCCCTTAGGACTCAACTAAACAAAAAGGGGGGAATACAGTTATTGCCACAAGCCCAACTGGGATCTTGCTACTTTGACCATTTTAAATCCACACACAGAGAACAAATGCAGTCCTTCTGAACTTCACTGGCAAACTGCTTCTGATTCTGGCTCGTCTCGTGCTCAGGTTTTATGGAAAGATACTCCAACAGGTTCCTGGGAAGGCTTCTTGCCACCAGTAACATGGGGACAGGGCGTGCCTGTGTGGTAACAGGTGACAAAGCCCCAGTGTGGTTGTCGTCTAGACCATGGAGAGAAGAGAAAGCTGAGATTGGGATGCTATCTGCCATCAGCCACTCTACCAGTGAGGACATTCTCCCAGATGACCCTGGAGGAGAAGCCAGCACAGCAAGTACTATGATCCAACAGACAGCACAACCCGTGTCATGGGGACAAGTGAAGACAACTTAGGAGGCCAAGATGCTGGCGGCACAAGTTCTCCCACAAGCTTCTGACAATATGCTCATTGCTATGACAGCTATGATACCATACACTATGATGGAATCATATATACAGAGTACTAGGTATATTACCAAACCTACCCTTGCTCAGACCCATCACTCGGGCAGATTTTCATCCTGAGTTTATTGTAAGTCTAGAATCTGTCATGGTCAAGTAGACTATGTACCTGGACCCTTATCATCAGTGGATATGCAAGACAAGGCTGTTATAAATTATACCTTCCATTTTATATATCCCCCATAATGTGTGGAATATGGGACAATACAGTCCAATCATTGTCTACCTGCTAGCTCCCAATATCGACTGACCCATAATCATCAACAACTAATTCTTTTAGCCCTTGGCACAAGGGCTAATTCTTTTGCTCCCATTGTTCCTCTTTGTAAGGTTCAGACAATTTGGGAAAAGTATACAGCAGGTGCCACCCCTCCTTGGGAAGTCTGGAAAGGAGTAAGGGAACGAAAAATGCCTATGGGAAAATATTAATATACTGATTGCGGACCTGTTGGTAAGTGCCAATAATGCTTGAGAATGGCATGACACTTTACAGGAGAGACCCTTCCTAAAAGACCCTCCCTGAAGCACAGCTCACTTGGGAGGTGCTGGATTTAGTCTGCCAGTACCACAGGCTGATACTGACGACAACTCGGTTCTATGCAAAAGACTGTTTGGGAACTTGCCTCACTTTACTTTGTAGCAGGAAAACGTACAGGTTATAACATCAACCCTGCTTCAGGCACTAATGCCTTGTCTGTTGGTCAAAATAGCACTAGAATTTTGAAATGTATTTATAATCGACACCTAGAGGTCCTACAACTGCAGCCATCAAATAAAAAGAAAAGGGGAATCATCGGGGTACACAACCCATGAATTAATGATAGGGAAGTTCAAGGCCATGCACACTTTGCGTTGTGGGCCGGTTGGTGGGCAGACTCGGGTCCTTCTGGTCACAGCCGGAAGATCCATAAAGCCACGAGGCTCACAGGGCAAGATAATGTCAGCTGAGGCCCTGGCTCTTCAGAACAGTATAGTAGAGGTATAAGTATCACTTTAGGGGAAGCCTCAGGTTTCTTATGGACTTATGTTCAATCCTTATAAGAATGCTTTGTTGGGGCCGGGAATTTAGCTCAGTGGTTCTGGCGCCTGTCTTGCAAGTGCAAGGGCCTGGGTTCAAGCCCCTGGTAACCACTTACCATACTGGGCATGGAGACTCACACCCAGCAGCAACCAGTACCACATATCACAGTGCCGGGCGTGGTGGCTCACACCTGTAATCCCAGCACTTGGGAGGCAGAAGCAGGATGATTGCTGTGATGTGAGTTCGAGGCTGAGCTCTGGGCCAGCCTGAACTACAAAGCGAGACCCTGTCTCAAAAAAAAAAAAAAAAAAAAAAAAAGAATGCTTTGTTGTTCTTCTAATAGCCAGCGGCATCCACCATTGCTGTTCCCTGAGTCACCACCTCCTCCAATTGCTTATGTGACTCAATGAATAGTGGCAGACTTGGGGAGTCTTGTCCTTGCCTAACATGAGGAACTGACCTCCTGCACCTTAAAAAATCGTCTTTTGTCTTTTATCCTTCACTACCCCTCAGGCAGGCAGCCATGGGACTTGGCCAGTCCTCGGCACTATCAGATATCTAATGAAAATACAGATTAAATATTCCAACATTTAATTGGAAGACTGCAATGTTCCAGACACTGCATGTGTGACTGCGAAGTATCTTCTTTGCCAGAGAGTTTGAGTTTCCACCTCAATACTGAAGCTAACTCAGACTCAAGACTTCTTGCTGCCAGGTTACAGGCATCCTTGTGTTAGGAATCCTACTGTCCCTATTACTGGGTGTGATGGAGTATTCAGTAGACAGATCACTGGCACAAGATTGCCTCCCGAGTCAAGATTAGTCCTGTTCAATCAAATCAGCTACAACACTTACAAGCTAATCCATGACAGTGATATCTTTCAGGACTAGCTGAGAAACAGCATACCACGAGACCTTTTTTTGGGGTTTTCCTTCAGCCTAGAGGAGAAATTTGGATCTCAACAACCCAAGTCTTGACCCCCATGTTAATGTGCACCAAATGCAATGTAGGTGTCTCCTCTAATGTTGAAAAATAGCATCAACAGTAATTCTACAGACTCAGTTATCTGAAGCCCGGGGGGTGGGGGATGGGTAATGCTACAGGGGGACAGAGAAGAGAAAGGAAAAAAAAAAAAAGAGGGTTTTTTTGCTGTTGTTTTTTAAAGTCCTCCGTTCTATGGTATCGGAAGGAAAAAACAGAAAGAGGTAAAGGGTCCTAATGATTCCAAGAGTATGTTAGATATTTAAAAGAAAATAACAGGGAAATTTCACACAAAATGGGGATGGGAAAAGAGTCTATGACTGATATGAATATTAGAGAAAAAGCTAAAAGGGAGACAAACGAAAAGGGGGAAGAAGAAAGAAAAACTGAGAATGAGTAAGACACAAGAGAAAGAAGTCAGACAGAGAGATATGGTTAAAAGTTAGAAGAGTAGGGCTGGGGATTTAGCTCAGTGGTAACACGCCTACCTTGCCAGCACAAGGGCTAGAGTTCAATCCTTGGTACCAACAAAAAAATAAATAAATAAATAAATAATCTTAAGAAAATAAAAATAAAAAATACAAGAAAGTATAATAAAAGACAATTTTCTATTGTTTTCAATGCATAGTTACTTTCCTTAGTCTAGGGTTAAGGAGCAACACTCAATCCAGGACATGTCCCTGTTTACCCTGGAAGGCTAAGGTACCAGCCTCCCCCAGAACAGTGCTGCACGCAGAGATCCGCTGGCGGTGAGAACACAGTGCCAATGTGAGCTTCCGGTCCTGCGTGACTCTGACTGAACCTGGCCTCTGACTGTAGAAGCTTAGTCTGTGCTCACTAGCCCTTGATCTCCAACTGCTGGCAATCTCCCATGAGTTTTTTCCTCCTCCACTCTGAGAACTTGGCAGGGTGAAGCAAGAGGCTACTCCGGAAACCAGGGGCAAACATGGAGTCCTTCCACACAATGTTATCTCTGCCAGCTCTTGCTCCACGCTGTAGCTTGTACTGAGGTCGCTCACCAACTGTTGATTGTAGAAGGCCTCTCTGTCCCACATTTTCCTTGCTGCTTCCAATTGTCGGTGGTTCTTTCGGTCCCAATGCAGCTCCCCAGGAGCAAGAAAGCTGCTCGTTCTACTCTGACTCCCTACTGTTGCTGGCACCGCACAGTTTCTCCTCTACACTGTCATCTTTTTCTTCTGTATCACTCAATCCTGTTTTATTCCCTTTTGTCAGGTCCCTGTGGTTCCCAGGTAACCAACACTCACTTCAGTTCCTCTCTAGACTACTGTGTTCCAGACTAGAGACATTTGGTCCTGGAGAAGCGGAGTTGTTAGCACTCACTGCTCTGCCATTTCTGGACTCCTGATTTCCGGCTCTTGATCAATGTACTTCAGTGAAGTGAGATGTTAATTTTAGGGAAAGCTAAGTGGAGGGTAAATGGGGACTGTGCACTATTTTTATATAACCTTTCTGTACAACTAAGTTATTTCAAGGTTTTAAAAATTAATGCTGCTAAAAAAATTTTAATGCTGCCATCATTTTCCCAGGTTCATAGCAACAAACTCTTGCAGCTAGAGCTGGAACTTACCAGCCTTTAGGCTCAATGGCTGGCTTGGAGATATTCCCAGTGTCACTGAAGGGCAAAGCCGCAGTCTTCATCACAGGATCTGGATTTAGACTAGATTCTGCAGGGTTTAAGGGGAGGCATTTTAAAAATCACTAAACCAACAAGAGAAGAGTGGTGAGTGAGGCTGGAAGGACACAGCCAACCCTCTCCATCTACACAGTAGGTCAGACAGTGGAATATGTCAAGCCGATCAACAGCAGTCTATAGATCTGAGTCCTCCAAGCTTTGGTGGCAACCCCCCTCCTCTGGGTGACCAGGTGTGCAACAAGCCAGAACCATGTATTCTGACTGATTCCATTTTAAAGAACCGGTCCCATTTTAGAATAGAGTAATTAAATGTAAGTGTCGGTTCCAGGAAAGGCCGCATGACTGGGTTGGAGGCTCCAGGCCTAGGTGATCACAACTTAAGCCCTAGTTACAGGAAAAGTAACAATGATCAGTGAGATAAGGTGTAATTACAGGAAAGACCACCCGAGGGGCCTAGATTCCAGGAAAAGTCACCAGATGTGCTCAGACCACCCATTCTTGGTAACATTTAACAGTATCCCCTAGCAATGGCCCATCAGAAAGTACAAGGTTCAGATGTTCTTTTAAGTAACCTAGAACCACGAGCTTGTAGTATGACCCATTGAGCCCAGTCAATCGGGGTTGGACACCTTGAGCTTTCCTAAAGTCCACCAATCATGTACTGCAGAATAGCAACTTCTTCAGTATTGCTGTAACTTCCATAAAAACCCTGATCAGAAGTTCTGAGCTCTCAATTCTGATCCGATGCGTAGGTGACAACTGAGAGTCCTTGCTCAAGCCTGTAATAAAGACTCTTGTGTGCTTTACATCGGACTCGGCTCCCTCGTGGTCATTGGGGGTCTAGAAATTCGGGCACAACACAGATACCTTCAATAGACACACACACACACACACACACACACACACACACACACAGGTCATGTCCTCTGGCTTCCCAGTTATTTCAGAGCTCATAACAAAAATAAGAAAGTATAGTTGTCCCGTTTTTCTTTAAGACTTTTTTTTTAAAGGTTTTTTGAGACAGGGTCTCACTTTGTGGTTCAGGCTGGCCCTGAGCTCAGCCTCAAACTCACATCACAGCAATCCTCCTGCCTCTGCCTCCCAAGTGCTGGGATTACAGGCGTGAGCCACCATGCCTGGCACTGGTACTGGTTGTGGTAATGGTTGCTGCTGGGCGTGAGTCTCTACGCCCAGAATGGTATGTGGTTACCTGGGATCGAACCCAGGTCCTTGCACTTGCAAGACAGGCGCCAGAACCACTGAGCTAACTCCCCGGCCCCTAGCTGTCCCATCTGTAAGGAGACATTATTACAAAGAGCTGAGTGTCACGTCTGATTCAAGTGAGTCCTTCACAAACAAATGAGAAAAAGTAAACAGGCTGCTTTTAGCAAACAACAGAAGCTTCCCAGTAAATAGGACTCCAAAGGAAGTACACAACCCCACCCCTGCTGAGTCCAGTAATTTTTAAATTGATTTTATTGGTACATTTTATACATATATTATGATCACATTGAACATTGAGACCTTGCACGTGTATGTGATGTATCTTGACTCTCATTTTTCCCCATTCCTCTGCCCTCCCTAGAACTCCCACGCTCTATCTATACAAACTTTGTTTCCTTTTTTTAACTATCAAATTTCTTCTTTCCCTCCTTTACTTTCCCCTACCTGCCCTTTGCCTTTCCACCTTTTCTTCCTACTTCACTTTACCTGTCATACATTTTGACATTCATTTACACCTTCAGTTTTT
>PVIR01011014.1:0-48157 GCA_004026965.1 Petromus typicus | reverse complement strand
ATTCTAGGAGGAAGTTTATTTACTATAAATACCTTTACTATAGGAATTTGATTAGGACATCAATTTTATCCATTAGGCCTACTGTTGCACCCCCACTTCCTAGAAGAATACCCAACACAGAATCTGCATTCAGTAAATATTTGTTCATTGACTAATCAGCCTCACTTCACAACATATGGAGAAAAATTTCAGAGATGCTTCCCACCTTCTCCTTCCTCCACACCGGACAGTTATCTGGCACCTCCATAAGAGCGATAAAAGATCTATTTATTGTTATTGTTATTGTTATTACTGTAACCTGAAATAACATCAGATCTGCCCTCTTAACAAATCTTTTTATTCTTAGAATGGTGTTGTTAAACATGAACACAATGAGACACATCAGATCTGTGAAACTTATTATCGTGCGTAATTGAAACTTTGCTTCCACTGAACAGCAAATCTCCTTTGCCCCTTTCTTCTAGCTCCTGGCAACCACAAGTCTCTGCGCTTCTGTGGACATGACTCAGGTATGTCAGAGAAGTAGAATCACACTACACTGGTCCTTCTGTGCCTGGCTTATTTCACGCTGCATGTTCTGAGTTCCTCCATGGGTCTCCTTTTGCCTGATTGAAGAGGTTTCCTTCCTAAAATGTGCTGGAGATTCCACGTTTACTTTGCCTCCCAGCCAGGAGCAGAAAGAGGGAGGTATGTAACAGCAGGTAGGGCTCAGCAGAGGTGGCCCTGAACTGATTTCAGTCTTCTCACTCAAAGATGGGATCGGCACCAGCCAGTCACAGCATGACTGTCAAACCTAATGACAGAATGTGAATGCAGCAAATTTCCCAGAGGGATCCCAGAAACCTGGAGCAGGGTCAGGCTCTGGCATGCTGCCTTGCTAGGCATGTTGACAATGTCATTTCGCAGGGGACATCAGCACCTCTGTAGAAGAATGGAAGCTCCATGAAGCAGAAACTTTATCCCTGCTATGTTCCCAGGGCCTAGGGTGGTGCCTGATCCATGGCAGCCTCTCAAGACTCGAGGTGAGTCATTCAGTGAATGCTACCTGTTCTTACATGGGATTAGCCAAACATGACAGACATAGGAATCAAATAAATTAGTCTGAGTCAACACTGCTGAAAACCTTTATGCTTAGTTATAACTAAAAATAGGAAAATGAGTAAATAAAGACAGAAAAATCAAAATGTGACTGGCTATGTAATGACATACCTTGGACTAGTTCGGGAGTTAACTACAGGATTTAGCACCTGGAAGGCTTGTTCTTCTGGGCTGTTATTTTACTCCTTTCTCATCTTTTTCATGTTTAGAGTTGATAGATCTTTCCAGCAACAATTCTTCCATCTTACTTTTCTACCATACTTCACTAAACCCTGACAGACTCTGGGATTCACTGGGGTGATCCATTGTTCAGATGAAGGAACTCTTCATTTGGGCTGACGCCAAATGAAACACACACAAATCGCTAACTCAGAGCCAGCCATTCTCTGTAGACTGTGGTGAGGATGCAGCTGCTTGGGTTGAGGTTTGAAACCTTTCACTTCCTGGCTCTGGTGCCTGGGACTGATGGGAGCAAGGCTCCTCCCAACTGGGTTGGTGTGAGAGCTGCCAGTTTCCTGCTGGGTCAGCTCCCAAAGCAAAGCAGTGCATGACAATCATTTGATGTCTGCCTAGTCAGAGTGGCTTCTACTAGCTGTTTGTGGACTTGAGTTTTCTTTGTGAGATTCAGTGTTGAAAGTGCTCAGTGATTGGAATTGAGGAGGGAGTGAGCTGTATCTCAGAGGCCATCCAGTGTTGGCCTCAGTGTAAGTAGCTCTTGGTTTAAATGTCATCTGAGCTATTTCTTCTACACAAAAAACTACCCCACCCCCATTTTCTGGCTTATTGATTCTTTTAAGATTTAGCAAGGAGCCAGGCATGATGGCTCACACTTGTAAGCCCAGCACTTGAGAAGGTGAGGCAACAGTTTGCCAAAAGTTCAAGATTAGCCTGAACTACACAGCAAGACATTGTCTTAAGGAAAAAAAAAGATTCAGCATAGATACTTCCTGGAAATCTTCTGATCTCACCAATTGAGCCAGAGGTTGCTGATCTTTGCTTTGGAAATTAACACAGTTATTTATTAAGTATCTTCCCCACTCCCTGAGTGATTTCCTGTGGTGAGAACTTATTCTTCTGTGGCCATCAATTTCTAGACAGGACCTATCTCATAAGAAGTACAGTCACCATTGGGGTTATACCACTAAGGTAACTTTCTGAAGACCACGCAACCAGAAGTAGCAAAGCCAAGTGTACAAGTCAGCTTTGGAGGTTGTGCACATCACTTTCTAATCTCAAGGTTGATGACAGTATACACTTAAATTGTGGCTATGGATTCGCTGGATATCATGTAACTTTTCATTTCAGGACTCAGTTGGGTTGTCCATTCTGAGAGATGAATGGAAGACAACAACCACACCTCTGAAGCTTTTGTTCATTGTATACATTCATTCATCTTCCATTGGCCAAAACAATTCACTGGCAAAGCCCTAAGTCAATGAGGTGGGGAAGTACTGTTCTTCTGGGAGAACCCTGAAGAAGAATGAAAGTCTACCTCAGCAGGACTGTTTGACTCCAGAGTTGCTCATCTTTCCTTTGTACCTGTCTTCTAACTCAGAAGTGTTCTCTTTTCTACTCAAAGGAGACAAGAAAGAGACAATCATTTGATGCCTAGACGTAGAAAGGGTGGCTGGGATCTAGATGTAGAAAGGGAGCCTGGTAGTGAAGAATCAGGGGGCCACTGTTCTGAAAAATCTATGTTCAGTCTCCATCTTGATGAAACATTTGCAGTGTTTACATTATAGCACATGACCTAAGTTTCACACACTGTGGCAGTCCTATTGTGTTTCAATGGATCCTAAGTATTCTTTCTCCTCTAGGTAGCACTCCCTCAATATAAACTGATTATAGACATAATCATAGGAACATGCGAAGCACAGGCGCAATCTTTCCCTGTGTCTAGGCTTATGAGCCCTCAAATATACAGTGATACAAGAAGGAGCCATATTGAGCTTGTAACTCAAGCCAAGACTGTGACCATAGCACCAATTGAGAGACTCCTCTGAAACTCAAGCCTGGGTTTCTCTGCTGTTTCTGTACTCTGTCTGTTTGTGGCCCATTGGGCATTGGAGTACCATTTTCATTTCAAAAGAACTGCCTAGGAGTGGACCAGATGCAAACTGGCAAGATGCAGGGGAAAAGAATCTGAGCTGTCACTCAAAGACCTAGACTTCTGGGCCCTAACATATGGAAGATAAAGCAAGGTTAGCCTCTTTTCCCACATGGCAACAGTGATCAGAACTGAGTGTAGTGGGATAAAGTGATGTCTTGGCCTAATAATTGAGAAATGGGCTTTACCTGCAGATGGACACCTGGATCTGAATGCACACCTATGTCTAGCCTGCTTCATCTTTGATGGGACCTCCTGTCCTCAGTGGGAGCTTATTTTTGATTCCTTATATATTAAATACTACTATGCTCTAGGAGAGACATAGTCTTCTTATTTAGGGAGCTTTCCAAAGAACAGAATAGAAGATGTTCCCTTTTATTCCAAACTTCCTGCCTGAGGGCCTTGGAGCCAAGGTGAGTAGCATCCCTAAGGCCCGTGAATGGCCTTTTGGTCATTGATATTGTGCAATCTGGAGCAGTCCCTAATCATGAGCTTAGATTGCTCCTATTTTTCACATCTAGGATGATGACAAGGTGGAAAGAATGTGGATTTTTGATCAAACTGATCTCAAATTCCAGCTTCAAGTCATATCAATTCTGTAGACCTCAGTTTCTTCATTAGCAAAATCAGCACATTAAGAAAGTTGTGTTGCTATGTAAATGGAATAAGTGTGTTCCACTATGCAAAAAAGGAGGCCACATATTGTAAAATATCTGATAAATGTCAGTCCTCCTCCAAAATCTCGTTCATGCCCAACCTCACAAAATATAAAGTTTCAATATATGCACTAATTATTCAGCCTGAGGTAGCTAATGAGAAAAAGTAAAAGAGGAAGTTAGTCTCTCATAGGGACATTGGAAACCAAGGACCTGAGTCGTCTCTACTGAGATGTCTGTGCTGCAGGAAAGATAAATGCTGTTGCCCATAAACACTGTACTGTATGACATGGCTTCTTAAGGACAGGCTGGTTCTCTTCGGGGCTAAGGTGTTCTGTGTTCTCTTATTTATTGTGTTTTGTACTTTCGTTTCTTCCCATTGCACTTTATTATTTTTGTTAGTCAGATGTCCTCTTTCACTAATACAGGAAGCGGGACTCAGGCGTTTTAGTCAGCACCTTTGCTTACAAGCTGAGAGCTCCCCCCACCCCAAAGCTGCCTTTGGTTGAGTCATCTAGAGATCGCTGCTCTGCAGTGGAACAAGAGCTGGCAAGTTGGGAGCTCAGGACACGTTTCCTTGCCGCCTCTCGTGTCTCTTATCTCTCGTCTCTCTTCGCTTGACTGGGAATCGGCCTAGTATGACTGGCCCTGCGCCTTACTCTGCCAAGACGACTTTGGAATTTAGAGGTGACTGTCACTGTCCATGTTGCCCAGTCCAAGGTGGGAATTCTGTCTTGGAATCCTCGGTTGTGACACAGGAGTGTGATGATGGGGGAAAATTGATACTGTTCCTGCTCTATGAGATTTTCCTTCCTCGTGGCCGTACTTCATAGTAGATGAAAAGTAGGAAAGGTAAGAAGAAATGGTGACTTAGAACATTCAATAATTGAAAAAAGGAATATATTAACATATAGGGAGATCCATCAAATTGATTGTACAAAAAAATCACTGGGATATTATTTTTTAAAACCCATTGAACAGTAAGAGCCTTTATTCGGGGAAAGGATAATTGTAGGTAGGGTTCTAAATTCCTTGAATGCTCAATAAATGTTCATGATGAAATTCCTAAGGCAACACTAAAATAATAGAAATAGAATGTATTCTATTTGAAGAGTAATAAATAACTCTAGCGGGAAAAATCAATCAGTCCACAAAAAGGCAAATAAGTAGAAGACTGTAAAAAAAATAAAAGGCAACATCTATAGAAAGTACAAAATAAAATGGTAGAATGATGTCCAACTCTACCAGTGATCCCAACAAATATAAAGTGAATAAATTCTCTAGTTAAAGGAAAAGGTGACCATCATAAAAATAATTCACTTTATGCTGCATATAAGAGGGAAAGTAATCATAAGCAAACAGAAAGATTAAAGCAGGAAGATGGGTAAAGATTTGTTTGCTGGATACTAAAGAGAGCTGATATATCCCAATCAGTATTATCTGATTAAAGCAGCTTAAAAGCACAAAGCATTACCAAGATAAGAAGAGTCATTACATATTGTAAAAGTTTCATTCAAAAGAAAATGGATTGGTTCTAAACCTGCATGTATATAATGATAGTGCTTTGAAGTAAATAAAACAAAAGTAGGTAGAACCACAGGAAATATCGATAAATCTGACTTCACAATAGGAGGTTTTAAAACATTCTTATAGTGCAGTAAAAAATACATTAAGCAAAAAGTCGGTAAGAATATAGAAGACATGAATACATTTTTTTTTCTTTTTTGCAGTACTAAGGATAGAATCCAAGGCTTCTCACATTCAATATACAATTTAAAATCTGAGTCTAATTGAACCCTGAAGCAACAACTGAGGAATAGTATTTTTCTTGTGTTAATAAGGAACATTAAACAAAGCCTAAGCAAATTTAAAATAATCTGTATTACACAGACTGTGGCTAATGATTATAATACAATTTGGTTAGATAATAGTAGCAAATAATTAGAAAAAAATCATGTGTGATGGCACGGGCTTGTGGTATTTACTACTCAAGCGACTGAGGCAGGAAGATTGGTTTGAGCTCAGCCTGGGTAACTTAATCACACCATACCAAAATAAAAAAAAGAAGGGTGGCGGGTATATCTCAGCACACACACACACACACACACACACACACATGTGCAGACCCGCACACACACGCACACACACTGAAAATAAGTCCGACTTCTAAATAGCTCACTTATCAGAAAGAAGAATGCACTGGAGGGCGGAAAATCCTTAAAGCTAAACAATACTGAATATACCACATATAATAACTGGGATATGGCTAGGATGCTATAGAAAAATTTACAGGCTAGAATGCTTGCATTTATAAAGAAAGTTACAAATACAGAAGTAAACTTATTCCATCCTAAAAACAGGAAAAATTGAGTTAACCAATGACAATGAAAGGAAGACAATAGGAATGAGAGCAAAGCTAAGAAAATTAAAAATATGTTCAGTAGAGACAACCAGAAAAGTCATAAGTAAATCCTTCAATGACAAAATAAAACAAACATCTGATGAGATGGGTAGAAAAATTGAAAAACATTAAGTCTGAAAAAAATGGGACACAATAAAAATATAACAGAACTAAAAAGTAATAAGCAGCCTTTATTAACAAAATTATAGTAAGCTTAGAGACACGTAAAATGAAGAAATTTCACTTAAAAATGCCAAAGCCTGTCAAAAGCAAAGTGGCAAATAGGAATTTTTCTGTGACTACTGAAGACTCTGAGTCAGGAATTAAAAATTATCCCATATAGAAAACATAGGATCCAAAAAATTATACCCATAAATTATTTTTAAAAAGCATTTAATAAGCAGGGCATTCCAAGTTTGCACAAGTTATTTCAGAGATTCCAAGACATAAACCCCAATTTATTTTATGAGACCAGTACAGTTTCACACCTAAGCCTAAATAGATTAGTAAAAGAAATCCCAGCCTATCTCATTCGTAAACATTGATAGAAAATGCTAAACAAAATATTAGTCAATGAAGGAGATGAAACACTATAATGCTGTATCAACAAATGAAATTTATTTCCAATAGATAAAGGGAGAAATACCACATGATTAACTCAGGAATTGTATAACTGTATTGAATAAAATTAACATCCACTGATTATTTTACTCAAAATACAATATTATAAGCTAAGTTAAAAATTTTTATAAACTGATTTAGAGTATCTAAAACAACATAGCTAACAACCTACTGGAGAGTTTAAAATGCTTAAAATTCTACTTAAAATTAGAAATAAGTTAACAATGCCTGTTTTTACAACTTGTATTTATTATATTCTTGTCCTAACCAATTGAGTAATAGAAGAAAAAAAAACAAAAGTTATAAAGATTGTACAGGAGTGAATAAAACTATCATTATTCATGGCTGTTATGACTCTTTTTGAAGTGTATACAAAGGGATCTACAGATTATTCAAATTAGAATAACTTAGAAAGGTTTCTGGATGCAAAAATCAATATGTGTGTGGGCAATTTTGCTTCTGTAACCACAGAGCCAAATGTAAGGAAAATGTAAATAAATCTAATAAAAGATATGCAAGATATGAGAGAAAATTTTACCAGTACATTAAAAGACATGAAAGAATATCTAAATAAGTGGAGGAATATACCTTATTCACAAATAAGACTCAAAACTATAAGATTAATGTGCTGCAATTTCTATACCAATTGCAACAGGATTTTTGATAAAACTCGATAAGAAGGCTATAAAGTCATACAAAGAAGCAAAGAACACCCATAAAGAAGAATACTAATATGGGAGACCTGTACCAAATTTTAGAATATTTTATAAAATTATAATAATTATCACTGTGTTCTTTTGTTGCAGAAACAAACATTTGGAACAGTCTAATGGAGTAAACTGAAGAGGCCAGAGGCAGACCCCCTAATATTTGGAAATTTAACATGTATGTGATAGCTATAATTGAAGATATTACTACCAGAAAAGGATTATCCTTTCCTTAAATCTTCCTTGAAGATTAGCAGAAAAATAATAAGCTAAAATCTTGTCTCAAATCATACACAAAAGAGTCACATCTAAAGGCATAAAATATTTCAAGTGAAAGGAAAAACTGTAAAATGTTGAGAAAAATAAGAGAAAAGAATATCCTTAAGAGTTCAGAGTGAAAAAGCATTTCTTATATAAGACTCCACAAGTATACTATAAAGGAAACTGGATAAATTCAATTTTATTGAACTCAAGACTGTTCTTCGTTGTGAGAGCCAATAATGAAAGGGAAAACAACCATTAACAGAGAAAGTCTCAAAGGATTAGTATTCAGCAAATACACAATGTTCTCATAAATCGATAAGGAAAAAACCCAGAAGGATCCAATAGAAAAACAGACGAGAGAGCTATGAAGTCAGTTATCAACACAGGAGAAAATAAGAATGACCGATGTGGGGCACTGTCAGAACTTGACGTTATTTTGTTTAAGAGATAATTGACTAATGAACAACGAAGAAAAATGTGTTGTGGAGTTTTAACAATAAATGAAAATGAAATGAACAACTAGAGTAGCACAAGCAAGAGCCGGTGGTTCCAGCACTCTGAAGGCTGAGGCGTGGTGGGTTGCAGGTTCGAGGCCAGCTGGGCTTCAAGGGTGTTCAAACCCCTGACTACAGAGTTGGGCCCTTCCTAGGAAATCAAAGGAGGAAAAGAAACAGCAAAAATAATGGGAGAAGAGGAGGAGGAGCGCTCTGCCCATTATACCACAGACAACGTGGCTTCCACACCAACGATGTACCGCCTTCCGCTGTGAAGGCCACCAGACTGAGACAAAGGAATCCACAAACTGGCTCCTACTGCATGCTGGGAGCTTAGATCAATTCCATGTGGCTCCGCTAATTTCTGGTGGTGTGTTGGCGTGCGCTGGCACTCCTTGGCTTGTAAAAGCATCACCCAATCTTTGCTTCATCTCTGCATCCAACTTCCTTTTATTTTATTTTTTGGATAATTCACATTTATTTGTTTGCTAAGTTTATTGGTCCGTTTTAGGTATACATTATGATCGGATTCATCACTGGGGATCTTTACCTGTTCATGATATATATCGGTTCTTGTTTTATCCCATTCCCCTCCTTCCTTCAACTCCTCCACCCTTCCTTATTTATAAAAGCTTTGTTTCCGGTTTTTCCTTCCCTTCTTTGCTTTCCTCCATACCTCCTCTCTAGTTCCCTTTCCCCTGTGAACTTTTTCTTCCTATTCCACACAGTCAATTATGCATTTTGGATCTCACTTACACTTTCAGTTTCTCACACCAGAGGAACTATCCTGTTTTTACACGTGTGTCACTTAAGAGTGTAGTCTCAAGGAGCGTCCGTTTTGCTGTAAAGGTCTCTAGTTTATCATTCTTCATTACTGAGTAGTACTCCTTTTTTCAAAAACACATCTTTATCCAGTCACCAGTTGATGGGCATTTGGGTTGTTTCCAACATCTAACTATTACAAATGTCACTATAATCATGGGCACGCATATATCAATGTGGTATGATGCTTTTAGTTCTTTTGGGAAGATACTGAGCAGGGAAACAGCTGGATCCAATGGAATCTCTAATCATGGTTCTTGAGGAATCTCCACACTGATTTTTACAGTGGTTTCACCAGTCCACACTCCCAGTAGCAGTGGAGAAGGGTCCTGTTTTCCCCACAGCATTGAAAATATTTGTTATTGGATGATTTCTTTTTTCTTTCTTAATTGAGTTTATTATTACATTTTAGGAATACATTAATCACATGCCTCACTGAGAATTTGAACCTATACATGATACATCTTGATTGTTATATTTTTCCATTTCCCTGCCCATTGTAAAACCCCCATGTACATAAGCTTTGTTTCCATTTTTTTTCCTTTTTACCATCAAATTTTTTCTTTCCCTTCTTTGCTTTCCCCTGTCCGCACCCAGTTCCCATTTTCCTTTGAGCATTTTCTTCCCATTTTATAACACCTGTCCCACATTTTGGACCTTATTTACCCTTTCAGTTTCTCACATTAGAGAAATGATTTTGTTGATTTCTTGATAGCAGCCATTCCTTCTAGAGTGAGACCGAATCTCAGCATTGTTCTCATCCACATCTGTTGAATGACCAGTGATGTTGAACATTTTCTCGTATGTTTATTTGCTGACTTCTTTGAGAAATGTCTGTTCATCTCTGATGCCCATTTTTGAATTGGGTCTTTAAATTTAGGAAGGAATCTGATTTTTTAAGCTCTTTAGATATTCTAGATAGTAATTCTTTTTCTGAGGAACAGGGGTAAAAAAATTTTGTGGGTTGTCTCTTGACTTGTTGGTGGTTTCTCTTGCTATACTGCTTTTAATAAGAAGAAATCTCACTCTCAATTCTTTCTGCTAGTTTCTGTGCAACTGAAGGTTTTTTTCATAAGTGTTTTCCTACACCAATGTCTTTAAGAGTCCTACCTAACTTATCTTATCAGCAGGTTGGGTGTTTCAGTTTTAATACATAGATCTTTGATCCATTTTTATTTTAGTTACTGCATGACGAGAGAGAGAGATGGGTCTACCAACTTTCTTTTCTTTTTTTTTAATTGAAATCTTTATTGGTACATTACATATACACATCATGATTGCACTCAACAATGAGTATTTGTACCAGTAAATGGCACAATTTAATTCTCATTTTTTCCCATAGCCCTACCCACCCTACCACCCTCACCCCCTATATACATAAACTTTTATTTCCTTTCTTTTTTGTTATAATCTCATTAGTTTTCCCCCTTCACCCTATTTCACTTTGAGTATCTTCTATTTCACAATATATAGCATAGAATTCTAGAATTCATTTACATCTTTATTTTCTCATACCAGAGAAAAGATAAGATATTTACCTATCTGTGACCTATTTATTTCACTTATGAGGATATCCTCAAGGTATGGCCATTTAAGTATAGATGATTCAAACTTAGCATTTTTCATGGCGTGTTATACTCCATTCTGTAAAAGAACCACAGCTTTTTTAAAAAAATATTTATTGGTACATTAAATATACACATCATGATTGCACTCCACAATGGGGATTTGTACCAGTAGAAGACACAACTTAATTCTCATTTTTCCCCATAGCCCTACCCACCCTACCACCCCCCCATATACATAAAATTTGTTTTCTTACTTTTTTGTTACAATCTCAACATTTTCCCCCTTCTTCCTATTTACCATTGAGCATTTTCTGTTTAAGAAGAATCACAGCTTTTTTATCCAGTCTCCAGTTGATGGACATTTGGGTTGTTTCCAAGATTTAGCAATCACAAACTAAGCTGTTATAAACGTGGGTGCACATATGTCACTGTGATATGAGTCTTTTAATTCTTGTGTGTGTATATCTAGCAGAACAATGGCTGGGTCAAATGGGACCTCCAATCCTAGCTTTTTGAGGAATCTCCAAACTGATCTCCACAGGGGTTGTACGAGTCTACAGTCCCACCTACAATGGAGAAAGGTTCCTTCTTCTCTACAGCCTTGCCAACATTTGTTGCTGGCTAATTCTGAAATGGCAGCCATTCTTTGTGGAGTGAGATGAAATCTCAGTGTTATTTTGATTTGCATCTGTCGAATGACTAATGATGTTGAGCATTTCTTCATATACTTCTTAGCTGCTCTTACTTCTTCCTGTGAAAATTATCTGTTCATTTCAGATGCCCATTTTTGAATTGGGTCTTTAAATTTGAGTGGGCTGATTTTTTAAGCTCTTTATATATTCTAGATAGTAACCCTTTGTCTGAGGAACAGCTGGTAAAGATTTTTTCCCACATTGTTGGTTGCCTTTTTGCTCTGTTGGTGGTTTCCTTTGCTGTGCAGAGCTTTTTAAAAGAATGAGGTCCCATTTGCCTATTTCTTCTGCCAATTCCTGGGCTATAGAGGTTTTGTTCAAGAAGTCTTTCCCTAAGCCATTGTCTTCAAGAGTTGTACCTAACCTGTTTTGCAGCAGGTTTAGAGTGTCTGTTTTAATATTTAGGTCTCTTATCCACTTTGATTTTAGCTTGGGTGTCAGGATGGCCAAGTGGTCTAAGGCACCAGACTCAAGCTCTGCCTCCCAACTTTCCTTTCTTATGAAGACATCAGTCCCATCGATCTAGAGGCCCACTCTACTCTGGTACAGTCTCATCCAACTTACTAATTAAACCTCCTACAACATTCTTGTCAAAGAAGTCTATGTGCTAAGGTACTAGACATGAGGGTTTTAACATATAGACCTGGCAGGGAGCAAGAGGGTAGCAGCAGCACATTTCAACCCATAGCACACATCCTCTGGCTCTCACCACTAATCCCAACAATTCCAAGATCTTGATCCATTTCAAAACCAATTTGAAACCCAAAATATCATCTAAATTATATACCGGTGAGACTGGTATATGATTTATCCTGGGGAAAATTCCTTCTCCATCTGTGAACTTATTACTTGCTTCTAAAACATAATAGTGGGAAAGACATAAGCCAGAATTCATTCCAAAGGGAGAAACTGGAAGGACAAAAGAGGTCCCAGGTCCAAAGCAGATCCAATGGCAGCAGGGAAAATTCTGTTAAATTTGAAGACCTTAGTCTGATGTTTTACCCTCTAAGATCATGGGAATTAAAATCCTGTCCCTGTGGTTTTGGGCAGGAGCCCTTTCCCCTGGGGCTACAGACCTAGGGAAGTGTCAGGTCTACTGGTCTGTGCACATGTGGCTCTGCTCTGAGTGTCATTCCTCTTCCTTCATTTCTTCCCATCTCTGCCCCTTTCAGTTCAAGTTAGAGGGGATTCTGCTAACTTAAATTTCTCAAGAGCCTTGTTTTCTCATGAGGTCCTTGCAGGTCAGTGCCATCCACTGAGAAGGACCCTGTTTACCCTTCGTCCACAACCAAAGCTTTATCCCTGCTTTCTACGGGGACAGTTGATCAGACCTGTGAGAGGCGCACCTAATCTCTTTAGCCAATGGCTGTGAGGCCACAGCACTGACCGAGTTTCCAGACCACATTATCTGGACAGGGAAAGAATCTTCAGAGCGTCAAATGCTGGTTTCCTTTTCCTTAGCAATTTCTGCTTTAATCTACTTTTCTTGTCTTTAAACAAAGAGCTACAAGATCACAACTTCAACTTTTCATTTAGAAACCTCCTCAGCTACAATCTGTAGGTTACAAGTTCCATTTTCCATCCAACATAATACAATTCACCCAAGTCCACTGCCAGTTTATGACCAGGATGGCTTTTCCCTCCGGTTCACAGTAGCATATTTTTCTTTTATGTCTGATATTTTACCAGAAGCCTCTTTCACATTCATGTCATTCAACATTTCAAGCAGCCAGAGCTTTCCTGGCACTCTCCTATGTTCTTTCCAAACAGTCACTGAAATCCCCTTTAGTGTCCATGTCGGTCTGTGCTGGACAGTCCAGTGTGTTCAGGCTAAAGTAATCTGAACTCTAATTTAATCTGATCACTGCTGCACAAGTTGTACACGATATAGACCTAGTGAGCGAGGGGAGCATGTTGTAAGTTCTCAAATATACACTAAAAAAACTAGAAGCATACTTAATAAGGCAATATGGGAATAAAAGGGAACAGTAAATTAAGGAAGGAAAAGAAAACAAGCGAGAGGACAAAGGGACAAATTATATAGTTGTAATTTTAAAGCTCAGCATACTGATATCACATTATGTGTAAATAAACAAAGGAGTCAACTAAAAGACAATTATCAGACTGGATTGATAAGACAAGGACCCATTATCCAGTCTATGAAAGATGCATTTTAAATATAGGGACCCAGATTAGTCAAAGTAAAATGGTAGGAAACGATGCACAACACAAACACTAATCACAGGAAATCTGGTATAAATTATACTGATATCAGACAAAGTAGGCCTTGATCCAAAGAGAATACCAGGACAAAAGAGGATCTTTTCAAAAAGATGAAGGTTTCATTAATCAAAGAGATATGGCAATAGCAAAATTTCATAGTGCATGAAGCAAAAACTGACAGAACAGAGGGAAAAAAGACAAACTCATAATTAGAGCTGGAGATTGCCACAGTCATTTCTTTGTAATTAGCATAACAAATAGAAAATCAGTGAAGGTATAGAATATCAAATTATCAAAAAAGTAGAAAGTCATTGACATTTATAGCTTACCATTCCCATAACAGCAGATGACAGATCCTTTTCAAGTAGACATGTAACATTCACCAAGACAAACCAGATGCTGGGACAAAAAAACAAATCTTCACCAACTTAAAAGAATTAAAATCATAGAAAACATGTTTTCTGAATACAGGGAAATTAAATTAGAAGTTATAAACAAAAATACACCTGGAAAATCTCCAGATATTTGAAAACTGAATGAAATATTTCTAACTCACATCAAAGAGGAAATCACAAGGGAAATTAGAAAATCTGAGCCTTAAACAAAAGCAAAAACAAAACATATTGAAGCCTGTGCAATGAAACTAAGGGAGCACTTTGAGAAAAATATAGTGCTTCATATCCTTATATTTAAAAAGCTTAAAAGATCAGTTATCTAAACTTCTACCTGAAGAAGTTTTAAAAGTGAAAACAGTTAAGACCAAAATAAGTAGAAAAAAAGAAGTAATAGATATAAGGACAGAAATTAATACAATAGGCAATAAAAATTGAGAAAATAAAATTAGAATGTCACTTTTGAAAAACCAAACATAATTTGATATACCTGTAAGGAGTAAGTTATTCAAGAAAGAGAGAAAAGCAAATAATACGAAAGAAAACCGGACCATCATCACCACATATGTAGAATATATCATGAATAACTTCTTATAATATATTCAATACCTGAAGGAAAAATGGACAAGCTCTATGAAAGGCTAAACCTATTATAACTCATTTAAAAAAGAAAGAAAGAATCTAAACAGTTCTGTATCTGTTAGTGAAGTTAATCCTTAAGTTAAACTTTTCTCATAAAGAAAACACATGGTTCAGGTAGCTTTGCTGGTAAACTCCATAAAATAGTTAAGAAAAATAATAATACCACTTCCATACAAAATCTTTCAGAAAATAGAACAAAAGAAACAGTTCCCATCTAATTTCATGAGGCCAAAATAATGATACTAAAACTAGATAAATACATTACAACAAAAGCAATCTATAGGCTCATATCTTTCTGTGAACATAGGCACAAACACCTTCATAAAATGTTAGCACATTGAATTCAGCAACATACAAAAAGATAATACATCCTGACTAATTGAGACAGCGATATTAGTTCAACATTGAAAAATCAATCAATGTAACTTAGCATAGTCACAGCATAAAAGAGGAAGTCTATGATCACTTCAATAGAGACAGAAAAAAGCATTTGAAAATTTCAAGACCTATTCATGATATAATCTCTCAGCCAACTAGGAATCAAAAGGAACACTCTCAAACTGATAATGGACATCTACAAAAACCCCTCTAAAGCTAGAATTATACTTAGTAGTGAAAGACTAAATGCTTTGCCCCCTAAATTCAGACGAGACAAAGATGTCTGCCCTCAATATACTATTCAACGCTGTACTCATTGTCCCAGGCATTACAAAATGATAAGACAAAAATATAAAAGCCGTAAGTTGACATGATCTCTAAGTAGAAAATGTTATGCAATGGACCCAAAGCTATGAGCGCTCACAAGTCAGTTCAGTAAGGTCAATGTACTAAACAGATCACACTGCTACAAATGGCCTATGTTTAATTACAATCAGAAAACCTATCTATGTAAAGTAGCATCACAAAACATGAAGCACTTATGGATAAATTGAATGAAATATGTTACAGACCTGTAAAACAAAACTACAGAAAAGAATATAGGCAATTAAAAAAAATGGAGAGCTATTTCATGTTTATTGAGGCAGAATATAATATTGCTATGATGTCTTTCAATTTTCCCTCACACTGTTATGGAGACACAATGCACACCCAATGAAAAGCCTCGTAGCTTTTGAATAGAAATTGAAAGGGTGATTCTGAAATTTACATGGAAGTACAAAAGAACTGGAGGGACAAAGACTATTTTCAACAAGAGAAAAAAGATAGAGGATTTACACTATCTGAGTTAAGGATTTACCATAAAACTACATAAAAGGTTACAATATAATACAGTATTGGCATAAGGGGTAGATATACAGACCAATGGAATAACATGGATTAGATGAATACAGATAGGGCCAGTTTATTTTTAACAAAGGCACTGTACAGACATACATCATTGTATGGTGCTTCACTTCATCACATTTTACAGATACGGCATTTTATACAAATTGAAGTCTTGTGGTGACCCTGTATCCAGCAAATCTATAGGCACCCTTTTTCCATGTGCTCCTGTCTCAGTGTGTCATGTTTTAATAATTCTCTCAATACTGCAGACTTTTTATTATGGTGACCCACAGTCAGTGATCTTTGCTGTAACTATTGTAATTGCTTTGGGCACCATGCCCACCTAAGACAGCAAACTCAGACAATAAATATTGTGTATGTTTGACCACTCCATCGATCACTTATTCCCTGAACCCTTTCTCTCTCTTTTTGAGTCTTCCTTTTCCCTGAGATACAACAGTATTGAAATTGAGCCAATTAATAACCTTACAATGAGTCTAAGTTTTTAAGTGAAAAGAAGGGTTGCATGTCTCTCATTTTAAATCAAACTTAGACATGACTTAGCTTAGGGAAAGGGAATGTCAAAAACCAAGACAGGGCAAAGGCTTGTCCGCATGTGTCACACAGCCACTGGTGAAGGCACAAAGGAGAATTTTGAAGGAAACTAAAATTATACTTCAGTGAGTATATGAATAAGAAAGAAGTAGAATTTTTTAGCTGATATGGAGGAACATTTAGCAATCTGAAGAGAAAACGAAACCAATCATAGCATATCCTTAAACCAACCCTAATCCAGAGCAGGGCTCCAGTTCTCTGATTCTATGAAGACTGAGACTGAGACTGAGAAGGCTGGAGAAGGATGAGTCATGGGGACTTTAAGGAAAAAAGTCACCTTTATAACACAAAAGTGCAGGGTGATTCAGGAAGTAATGAAGGAAAAGTTTTGGCAAAATACCCAGAAGATCTAGCTAAGATCATCAACAGCAATTATTATACACAACAACAGACTCTCATTGTAGGTGTAACATCTTTAGAGAAAATACCATGTAAGACTCTGAAAGCTAAAGATGGGAAGCTACTGCCTGGATTCAAGGTTTCAGAGAGCAGGCCGAGTCTCTTGATAGATAAAGCAGCAGGCAACTTGAAGTTGAAGCTAATACTCATAACCATTCTAAAAATCCCAGCACCCTAACGGATAATACCAGGTCTACTGTACCTGTATTGTATAAATGAACAACAAATGAAATAACACAACTGAGGATAGAATGGTTTACTGGGTATTTTAAGGCCATTGCTGAAAACTACAGCGCAGGGGGAAAATAGATTCCTTTCAAAATATTGTTGCTCCTTGACAATGCACCTGGTCACCCAAGAACTCTAATGGAGGTGTACAATGAGATTCATGTCATTCTCATGGCTGCCCACACAGTATCCACTCTGAACTGCATGGATCAGGAGTAATGTTGACTTTCTAGGGTCATTATTTGAAGAATATGTTTTGTGAGGCTATAGCTGGATGCATAGTAATTCATCTGATGGATCTTGGCAGCATAAATTGTAAACCTTCTGGAAAAGTTTCACCATTTTAGAAATCATTATGAACAAGCCCTGATGGATGGAATTCATACTATCAACATTAATAAGAGTTTTGGAAAAGTTGATTCTACCCTCAAGGAATATCAGTGGAAGAAGTAAATGAAGATATGGTGGAAATAGACGTGAAACCTCAGAAGACAACTGAATTTCTGCAGTTTCATGATAAAAACTAAGACATAAGAAGTTGTTTCTAATAAATAAGCAAAGAAAGTGACCTTGCATGAAGTCTACCCAAGGTGAAGATGCCGTGAACATTGTGGAAATGACCAGAAAAGCTTTAGAATATTGCATAAACATGATTGCAAAAGGAACAGTAGGGTTGACTCCATGTTTGAAATTCTTCATTTTTTTGTTTTGTTTTGTTTTGGTTTTTTGAGACAGGGTCTCACTTTGTGGTTCAGGCTAGCCCTGAGCTCAGCTTCCAACTCACATCACAGCAATCCCCCTGCCTCTGTCTCCTGAGTGCGGGGATTACAGGCGTAAGCCACCACGCCCGGCACTGTGGTATGTGGTACTGCTTGCTGCTGGGCGTGAGTCTCCACACCCAGTATGGTATGTGGTTACCGGGGATCGAACCCAGGTCCTTGCTCTTGCAAGACAGGCACTGGAACCACTGAGCTAAATCCCTGGCCCTTGAAAATTATTCTATGGCTAAAATACTAACAAATAGCATCACACACTAGTGAAAAGTCCTTTGTTAAAGGACAAATCAATGTTTTAGAAAACTTCAAAACTTATATATTTAATTTTAATAAATTTATGTAGCCACCCTGTAATTCTGCAGCCACCACTGTGACTGTCAGCAACCATCACATGGAGGTAAGATCCTCCATCAGGAAAAAAGATTATGACTGCTGAATTCTCAGATGAATGATAGTATTCTTTTAGTAATAAAGCATTTTTAATTAAGGTACATTCATATTCTTTGAGACAGAATGCTATTGCACAAGTAATACGCTACAGTGTAATATAAGTATAATTTTCATATGCCCTGGGCAACCAAAAAATGAGTCATCACTCAAGCAAATGTCAACACCGGCTGTAATTGGAGTGGTCAGGTGTTGAACCTGCTCTGTCTCCAATTTATACCTATATCAGTGTCTCACTGAAGTTTTTGCAAATTGCCACCAATTTAGTAGCTTAAAACAGCACTTACTGGGCCGGAGATATAGCTCAGTGGTTCCGGCACCTGTCTTGCAAGTGCAAGGACCCGGGTTCAATCCCCGGTAACCACATAACAATACTGGGCATGGAGACTCACCCCAGCAGCAATCAGTACCACATACCACAGTGCCAGGCATGGTGGCTCATTCCTGTAATCCCAGCACTCGGGAGGCAGAGGCAGGAGGATTGCTGTGATGTGAGTTGGAGGCTGAGCTCAGGGCCAGCCTGAACTACAAAGCGAGACCCTATCTCAAAAAAAAAAAAAAAAAAAAACAGCACTTACCTTTTAGTTACAGTTCTGTAAGGCATTAGTCCAACACCGGTCTTGCTGGGCTAACACCATGGTATCAGGAAGACTATGTCCTTAAAGAGGGTGTAGGGCATGATCCGTTTCCTTGAACTTCCCAGCTGCTGCAGCCTGCCACAACTCCTGCCTTATGTCTGTTTCTTCTGTCTTCAGATTCAGCATTAGTGAGTCAAGTCCTTTTCTCTTTGCGCTATACTACCTTCTATTCTGCTTCTCCCTTTCATTTTAAAGAATGTTCATGATTATGTTGGTCCAACCTAGATAATCCAGTGAAATCTCCGTATTTTAAGGGAAGGATATTAGAACTAAAAATTCCATCTATGGCATTAATCCCCTCTGCTATATCACCTAACATATCCCCATGTTAGGTTTAGACATGGACATCTGTCTTGGTTACTTTCTCCTTGGCAGGACAAAAATACCCAATACCCATAAATTAAAGGAAGAGAGATTTATTTGGCTCACAGATTAAAGGCATTTCATTTTGGAGTCAGCTGGCTCCCAGGTAGGGTGGCATGGCAGAGAAGAAACAGTCCACAGCAGAACAGACAGGAGGTAGCGAAGCAGCAGGACAAAGCCCCTTTCCCTTTCTTTCATCAAGGCTACAAGCCTGTTGGTTGATGGGCCTTCCTGTTATCCATTTCCAGAACTATGTTAAACCAATAAGTGGACTAATTTCATATTACACAGCCTTAATCCCAGTAACAGACATGCATGATCCAACCACCTCTCAAAAGGTCAACCTATAAGCATATGAGGCTTTGGGCAGACATCTACATGCAAGCCATAATAATGCCATTATGGGGTTGGGGTATATGCAGTCTACCACAAGTGTCAAGGTAATCGCATGGGGGAAATGGTATTTTTTTTCACTTAAATGATGCTGATACATCTGCATGACCAGGAGGAAAAACTAACCTCCAAATTATCTTGAAGAGGATCATGTATCTAACCATAAAAAAACTGAGCAACAGAATTTCTAGGAAGTCTTTATGACTTAAACAAAGGCAAAGATTACTCAGGACAGAAAGACAAAAACTATAACAGAAAAGTGGTAAGTTGATCTTTAGTTATGTTAAAATCTTTGGTGCTACTTTAATAATGAAAAACAAGTCTTAGACTTGGAAGAATTATTCACCTATGTATATTTAGTAAAAGATTTATATCTAAAATATATAAATAATTCTTATAACTCAATGACAGGAGACAAAATGCTGAATTAAAGAAGGCCAAAAAGTTGAACAGTCACTACCCCAAAGATGGTAGGAATAGAAAATAAATACTTTAAAAGATGCTCAGCATTATTAGTTCTCAGGAAAGTGAAAAGCACAATGAGATACCTCTATCTTCCCAGGAGAATAGCTCTAGTTAAGAACATTGAAATACAAAGAGCTGGCAAGGATATGGAACAATTGCAGCGCTCACATACTCTCAGTGAGAACAAAAAGTGGTGCAATCACTTTGGAAAACAGTTTGGCATCTTCTTATAATGTTAAAGCTCACTTATCTCACAACACACCAATTCAGTTTCCAAGTGTTTACCTAGGAAATAGAAACACATCTGTCCCTACAAAGGCTGGTACTTTAATGCTCACATTAGCTTTACCATAATAACCATTAAAGAGAAACAACTCAAGCATCCAACTGGAGGAAAATTGCAGTATATTTATTTAAGGGAATATTACATTGCAATGAAATGAGTGAAGAACTATTCAACATGTCAACATGAATAAATCTCATAAACAATGTTTATAGCTAAAAACAAATCACAGAAATATATACACCAATTGGGATGTGTATACAGTATTCATAAGTATATATCACTTATGTTTTTGTACAGAAATGTAGGGAATTATAAAGATAAACCAGAGAACAGCCAGCATAACCTGGAGTATGGTGGTGACTGTGGGTTGGATAGGAATGAATATGGGTTCGTGGTGGAACACACAGGAGATGGCAATGGTGTTGGTAGTTTCGTCTCCTACATGGAGTCACAGGTGCAAAAGTGTTTCTTCTTTATGAATACACCTTCTAATTGTTTTTATATGGACATAGTCTTTAGGTGAATGTAAACATCGTAAGCCACACAGCATTTTAATTTTGAAACCGGAACTTGAAGCCATTCCCTGGAACCCAGAAAGCCCAGAGTTTAGGAAACTTATGCACAGAGGAGAGAAGCAGATTTATCAACTTTCATGAATATGGAGGTTGAGTGTCCGGGGCACAGGTGGTGCTGCAGATGCCTGGAGTCCAGGCTTTATCCTGCCAACTCTGTTATCCACAGAGGGAGTGGACACGTCTGTCTCTTCTCTCTAGCCAATGACTTCATTTAGCATGAGAGCACTGGACTCCATATTAGGTCCTGTATGGGTTAGGTTAGATCACTGAGGAGAAGTTTCTCTTTCTTAGTGATGGGCAGTAGACACTGAGGTTACTAGTTCCCAGCACAAGTCTGTTCTATCCTGAGGCAACTGGGACCTCAGGGTTAAGTACACAAAGGAGGAAGAGCCATCTTGGACTCCTTTACCTAACTGCAAGCAGAATAGGATGATTTCAGGAGATTCCCTAGAAAGGGTTCCCATCATACTCCCACCACCCTGGTTGAAATGAAAGACCTGACATCTGTGCCTTTCCCTGAACTATATTAAAATGCATATTTTTAAACTTGAACCACCTGTAGGCCCTCTGTAATTAGCACATCCACATCCACAATATCACATTTCCTTGGAGACTATTCCTTTATCTACTCATTAGTCCAACATTTATTAAGTACCTACTAATTTCAGGCCCCATCGTTGTGGATGGAGCACAAAGATGATAGAGCAGCCAAGGTATTTTTGCATAAGCTTTGAAAGGGAGAAAAATATATATTGGTCCATGATCATAACATATTAATCTTGGTGCTAACTGAGTTTTGTACAAAGGACAAAGTAGTAAACTGCTGGGCCCAGCAAAGCGGTGATGTCTCAAATGGGGCTGACAAAGGGCAGAGATAGATATTTACAGAAGACAGGCAAGGTAGTAGTGATCTCTGGTGAAAAGAAACCAGCTCCTCCCAGCTGGAGATTTGATCTAGGTGGAAAGGTGGTGTTTAGAAAGGTCTTTAGGAGTGCTGAGTGGCCAAGGAAGTTTAGAGTTAAAAGTTCCAGGCCAATTTTCTTAGCCTTTGGGTTCTTGAAGACTGTGCTATGGCAGTGAAGCTATTTGAAAGGGATCCTCAAATTTTTATTTGCACTGAGCACTTCCTGTTGAGTGAATAAATATTGCAAATGTAGGCTGCTATTTTTACATGTAAATAAATACTGCAGTGATTTTTAACACTGAGATGCATTTAAAAGGTTTAGTATTTGGGGGGATCCCAACCAACTGTTCCTCAACACACACTGCTATGACAGGCTCAGGAGAAGGGGGTTGTGTCCTACACTTGTGACGTTACAAGTGGGCGCCACGGGTCTCCCTGAATGAATGTGAGCACTCTTCAGCAAGGAGGAAACGGAAGCAGTTTTCAACAGGGCCAGGATATAGACACATTTCTATTTTGGAAAAGTCACATTGGCCACAAGGTGGGCAAGACAGATGACAGAAGGGACACATCTCAGGAGAGATAATCAACCAGACTGGAGACCCCTTCAGTAACAGAGAGAGAGGAAAGAGGACAGCAGTTAAAAGGCCATGGTGAAGATGAGAGAGAAAAAGAGAAATATTTAGAAACATTATACAGATAGAACTTAGTTAAGGAGGGATATGGGCCACAGAGATGAAGAGGCCCAGGCCGATTCTCGGTTTCTTGCTCTGACCAGGGAAGGGCTGTTCCCTCAAGCTGTCCGCACCTCCCCCTCATCTTCACAGAAATTCTGAACAGTGGGTCCTGTGACAGGCCCATTAAAGGAGATTGCCTGGGTTTTGACAGTGCAAAATCACTAAGCTCTACATTGCAAACAAAAAATCCAGGAAGCCTAAGGAGGCCCAAGTCACAAATGTAGTTATAGATGGGTCTTGAGGTGAGGAGAGAATGCATGAGACAGGTGACTCAGGATAGGTAAGTACAAGGACTCCAGACCCCTGGGTCGCAGGCTTGTCTGGAGATGGCTCCCACCTGCTCCTGAAGTGATGTACTGTCACAGGAGAAACAATGATGCTACGTCAGAAGCCAAATCTAAATCTCTTGTATACGGTTGTAAATGGCAGGACAAAGATTCAAATAATAATAATATCTAGCACTCATGGGCACATACTACGTGTGAAAAATTGTCCTCAGGACATAATGTATATGAGTTCATTTAGTCAGTCTCCTGATTCCATAAGATGGGTAGCATCATCGACCTCATCTTAGGGATGAGAACACAGAGGCACACAGATTAAATAACTGATCTAGCACCGGCAGTAAGTGAGGAAACTAGGGATTAAACTCCAGCAACCTGGAACCAAACGCTCCTCTCTCAGCCACAGCTCAGGACCTCAGATCCATGTCCAACTCCAGAGACTGCTCTCAACTCCTGGACACACTGCCCTGACACAGGAGAGAGCCCAGTGTCAAGAGAGATGGGGAAGCTGGTCCAAGCCACTAGGGGGACTGGGTGCACCAAGGAGGGCTCTCTGTGGTGGGTCTGTGGGCCTCTGGATAAAGGAGGCTTGGACCAGGGAGGAGGAGCAGGGCGGGATAGATGGTTACAGCCTGTTGCAGGCAGAGGCAGGTGAGGGACTGAGAGACCGCAGGATTCGTCAGGGCTGAAGCGGAGGATGGTGGTGGGAGGGGCTAGGAGATGGGCGCGGAGCTAGTCGGGATTCTTTTGGGGCACTTTACAAGCAGAGTCAGGCTTTCTGGGTCTTGTGAAATTGATTTTATTTTTATGTCTTGAGTTTGTGCCAGGATGTTATTTCTCAGTTGAATTCCTCTGACTGCTTCTGTCTTCAAATTATACTCTCATCTTCCTCCTGTAGCGGTGCATTCATTCCCACTTGCAAACAGGGACTGCGCGCAGACAAGCCTTGTTTCCTGTAGGCTAAACGTGTTGTGTGCCTGTTGGCCTTGACCCAGAAAAGGAACATGCCTCTGATTCCAGCAATCCATGTTAAACCAGCCCTTCTCCCATACCTAGTCAGAGGCTCTTACTTTTTTCTTTCCATTTGCTCATTAAATCTTCACTCCAGAGTCTTCATTGTTTGGGGTTTTTTTCTAATTCAGTGATACTGAAGTTTACAAGTTGCAGAAGCATTCACCTTTGCTTCCAGCTTTCACCTTCAACTTCATGTTCATATTTTCTGCCATGTGAAGTATTTCAAATATCAAAGCAGCCTTTAAAAATATTAACAGAGACATGTCTTGGTAAAAATTCTTCCAGATTGCCCAGTGTTCTTAGCATGGAGTTTCAAAAGGAGTTCTTACCATGGTCCAGAAGGCCTGGGTGTTCTGCTCTCTGACTGTCGCAGGAGCTGCAGAGCATCAGCCCTTTGGCTTCTGATTTCAATCTGTTATTTAGCCTTCAGATCCCAACTGAAAGCCCTAGCACAAGGGAAACATGGGAACACAGTGGCTTCTTGCATTGTCTCTCATGCCACACTCTGGACCTGATGTGGCCCATTTGGTCGTGTTTGTTTGTTTGGTACTAGAAATCAAACTTAGGACCTTGAGTTTGCAAGGCAGGCACCATGCCACTGAGCTACATCCCCGGCCCAGATGTTACCCATTTGGAGCAGATGCCTATGCATAAGCCATTCACAAGCCATGGTGGTGGATTATGCTGATTGGCTTATCCAAACTTCCAGCATTTCCCAAAGGAAACTGACTTTGGGAGAAAGAATTCAGAAAGAAGGCCGGGGAGTTAGCTCAGTGGTCCCAGTGCCTGTCTTGCAAGTGCAAGGGCCCAGGTTCAATTCCCTGGTAGCCACATACAATACTGGGTGTGGAGACTCACCCCAGCAGCAACCAGTACCACATACCACAGTGCCGGGCGTGGTGGCTCACGCCTGTAATCCCAGCACTCAGGAGGCAGAGGCAGGAGGATTGTTGTGATGTGAGTTCGAGGCTGAGCTTGGGGCCAGCCTGAACCACAAAGTGAGACACTGTTTCAAAAAAACCTAAAAAAAAAGAACTCAGAAAGAGATGATTCACCACAGCACATCAGGAAAAGGGCTAGGCACACAGAAATAACAAATGGTGACTTCAATACTATGTCATGCTATGTTTTCCAGACTTTGATCATATGACCCTCCTCCATGATACTCATTCTGTTCATGTACCAAGTGTACTAATATTTAATTAGTATTTTCAAGTGCTTTGTGTTTAGAGCTTCATTTTTAAATACACTTATTTCTAACACAGTTGTAAATTAAAAACCAATATTACTTGCCATAAATAGGAAGCAATCTTAATTTCTTTTACAGTGAAAACAAAACCATGTTATTAAATTTATGCTAGAGACGGTGGCCTGCTAAAAACATTCTGATACTGTGGCCTTGTTCTCTCTTTGTTAAAAAGAGAGATTATCAAGTGTTAGAGAGGTGTAAAGACATACTAACACAAAACTGAGCCTTTCTCCCTGATATAATCAGAAGGCTTAAGAAAGAATTGAAAAGGAAATTACTTTCTCACTCTGTGATTTGGTGTGATGTGGCAGCATACCCATATAGCATCGAGACATTGTTTTCCATGCCACTTGCAGACGTCTGGTACACGACTGGCACTACCTGCTCAACACTTTAAAGAACACTGTGCTGGAATGTTTGAACTTGGTCAAAACTGTTGAATGATTGACCAAAGACAGAGGACACTGGGTGAGGATCTGCTGGTTTCTGGAGAGGATCAGGGCAAAACAGCCATCATATTTCATCAATAAAAATTTCTGTTCAACTCACCTGTTATGCAAAAAAAAGGAGCAGAAGTCATCTAGTGTCTCTTCCTACTATCCCAAGGAACTGTCCTCCTCTGTGTTGGGTACTGTTCTCAGCTGGGACCTACAGTCTTCCCAAGAGTGACCTTTCCATCTCCCCAACCAGAAACCTGAGCTCTATCTTGGACTATACCTTTTAATTCATTCATCCCCTTCACCTGGACAAGTTCCCCCAGCATGTTGAGTGTTTCCATTTGCTGTTTAATCTGTCCATTTCTGTCCATGTCCACTGCCATCAGGTATAGTTCACACCACCATGACCCCTCTTCCAGGCTAGTCCCAGCCTCCTATCATTCTCCTTCCCCATTTGCCCAAATTTCTCAATCCACTTTTTATCACCTAGAGTGAACTTTTTTAGAAAGTGAATTGGAACACTCATTTCTATACATTAAGACTTTAATTGGGCTTTGGCTGAGATTCGAACAAAAGCTATAGCAAGACTTACCTGTGTCATCTGGAACTATGCTGGTCTCACACTTAACCCCAAGTGGCAAAGTGCCAGATAGTGTATGCAGCTCTACATAGGTTGTTCAGAAGAATGGAAGACACACTCAGGAGTTTTGGAGGCAAAGTATACAGCTTTTTTCTTGACCCCAGCAGGTCCACAAAAAGACTGACTCCTGGCTCAGCCAGAGCTGGGTTGTTTATACTCTTAGGGAAAGGCAGGCTTACAAAAACTAAACGTTTGATATTACCCCACTGATTGAAAAGTTACAATTTTCAGTCTTCCCTTTACATATAGGTGGGCCTGGCAATCTTATCAGTCAGCGCAAATCTTACAAAGTTTGCAGGTCCCATTGGTTAATACAGGGCACAGAGTTTCGCCTTATTCACATATGGTAAGGAGATAAGAACAACAAAAATGGTTTAAGAACAAAGCAAATTCCTGTTCCAGTACATCTGAGGTGCTGAGACTTTAAATGTGACAAAGGCTCCAGAATGTATAGTTCAGCCGTAAATGTAACAAAGACCCTGAGGCCTAAAGGGGTGAGGTCAACAACAAGGACTCTTAGACCAGCTAGTTGTTTTCTTAAGGAAAAGTCTTGTAAATTTATTTTCTCCTTCAGTACCATCCATTTCCTCTAACCTTGGACTGGAGAGGGACCTCTCTTATCCCTGGAGTCCTTTCTCTACACTTTGGTCCTATTCTTTATCTGGATCCTTCCTTATCACCCTCAATGCAAATGTTACTCCTCAACAATGCCCTCCCTGGCCCTCAGTTCAAAGCATATGCATTAATTATAACATCCCAATTCTTGGCTTTTCTAATGATTGTCATCATTTTGAACTACATTTTCATGTATGTGTTTGTTAAATGTCTTTCTTCTCAATCAGACAAAAAGCCCTTTGGGAGGAGGGAAAATGTCTTTCTTATTCACTGATGTATCCCCAGTTATTAGCCTAGAACCAGCACTCAGTCATATTCGTTCAAAAGCATAAATACTTTCCATAAAGCAAATAATCTTCTTAATGTCTAAATTAGCTTAGAGGAAAAGTGTTGCCATAGAAGAAGGGAAATTGTAGGTTAAGCATTAAGTGTGTTTTGTAAGAAGTTTGGTGGTAGATAAAATTTAATTATGTAGCTTAAATGTGTTTATGGATGATTGGTGTTTTGTGCTTAATTGTTGGAAATAAAAATCTTTAAAGTTGAGTTATTCAGAAAAACATGAAGAGTTAAGACAGTGAAAGAAACAAGCAAGATAATCCAACAATGTGGAGTGCTCACCTCCTCGAGTCCACAGGAGTGAGATGGACATGGATAGAGTCGAAGTAAGTAAAATAAAGGACTCCACAAAGGCTAAACTATGGGATAACCACCCACTTGCCTTGCTCCTCCTGTTAATTTTGAAACTCCACATACAAATCGGGCTTGTACAACATGGACTGAAGCCAACTCCCACTCAGGGAGCGACTGGATGGAAAGAGGAGGGGTTTTGGAAGTGGTAGAAATGTAATACATGGGGGTGACACTTAGGGATGACTAATAAAAAAATAAAGTGAGCTTGTGTGCTTATCTTACTGCAAGTTTTGCTTGGCCAGTCTTATGGTTAAAGATTAATGAACCTGTGTTTCTTCCCGTCTTGCTCTATACCATGGAGAAACCCACAGGGAAGAGATAGGAAAAGTTACTATTCTCCACTAGATTTTAAAAATCAAATATCATCTTCTCATTATATTAGTTTGACCAATACAGCCTGGAGACATGGTATGTAGGCAAGAGAAACTCTCACATGTATACTGAGTATACAACTCCAAAAACTTCCAAGCAAGATAACTCTGTGGCAATGGATCTATTAAACATGTCAATTGAAGAATAAGTTTGTCCATTAGCACAAGATTCCAATGGGGTAAGTCAGTGGTATAAAAGAGCCAGCTTATAATTGGCTTGCAAAAGTCAGCTATTAAATTTTCCAGTATTTTGTGAAGTTATTATTAAGCATAGAGATTATTAAAGGTTAAACTTTCTAAATCCATAATGATTTTTTTAAAAACAGCTAATACTCAGAACTCATCCTAACTAGTATATAGCTTACTATAGTCTATGCTCTTGAGACTATTTACATCTATTATATCTATGTTGTGGAAATACTACATCACAGCATGCACATCTCTTCCCAGATCTGTGTTCAGAGATTTCATGTTGGTACAGGAAACTGGCTAGAGTGGGAGCATTTGCACCATGGAAATCAGCAAATGCTACAAATCAAGGCTTCCTTTACTGATTGTCGAAACTGAAGGAAATGATGGAGAAAATATTAATAATGTAGATTAAACTTAAAAGCCTATCATGACTGTAAATGCTACATGGTGAATGACACAAAAATTGAAGAAATATTCTTCCAGTACTTGTAAAGTGTTTCTGGCTCAGCAAAGCAGTCAGTCACATCAATGATAGCTTCCATTTTATTCATTAATATAAAGGAAAATATCAGACAACAATCACATCAGAGGTAGCTTAATCTCCAGTTGCTTTTATAGGTTGGTTATAGATATAAGAACCCAGCAAAAATCAATGAAAATGTTCTGTGGGCACTATTTGGCTCTATGGAATTGATAATAAGCAGTGATGCATATTTTATGATTTGCAAATTGTGTGCTATATATCTTTCCTATCTGGGGCATTTTAACAAGCATATGTCACACATATTCACCATAGTCATTTCTGAGAGTTAGTTGTTAAACACTGACTTGCACAATACTTGGTATTTCCTATACCAAAGCAGGAGACAGAGCATAAGAGGTCACTAGATTCCATCCCATGATATTAATCATTTTGCAGAAAAAAACTCAGTGAAGAGAAGCTGTACAACTTGAAATGCCAAGAGGATGCTGGAAAGGGAATTTCACTATTCATTTAACCCTACCCATAGCACACTGGACTGGGAAGAGCAAGGATTCAAGAGGTCCTTTTTGTTGGGGAGAACAATAGTTTCACAGGATCTCACAATTGTCGACATCACGGTTTCAGGGCCTTGGCACTAGCTGGACCTGATAAGTTTTGATTCGGAGGCACTGCCACATGCACCGCAAGGTGTGTGGTGGGCATCCCTGGTTTCATCCCACTAGTAATAACTCCTAGTTGTGCAACAAAAATGTCTGATGATATGAGGAGACAAAATTTCCCCGAGGAGACAAAATTTCCCCTGGTTACCAATCACTGGAAATATCCTCACAGCCAACCCTAACCCAGCAGGGTGCTTCAAGAATTTCTCTAGTGTTTTTCAACCCAATCAAACTGACCATCTGGATTAAGCATTGGAGTCACCTTTTCCATTTTCCCCATCGCCAGGCCCACAGTGCTGTGTTGTGAATGTTCTCCTGTCTACTTCCACTTTGAGACCTTTCTTAATACTGTTCCCCGAGTGTGTTCATTTTCTACTGATGGGTCATGCCACAAGTACTACCAACACAGCACCTTAAGACAGTGCCTGTTTATCATCTCACAGTTCTTGTAGATCAGAAGTTCAGGTACCACATGGCTGAGGTTCAGCTCATCTTCTCCCAAGTCTACAACAATGTGTCAGGGACTCTGGTTTCACAGGGAGATCAGAGTCCTCCCTCAAGATCAGTTAAGTTGTTGGAAAAATTCAGTTCCTTGCTGGTTGTGAGCAGATCCTAGAGGTCACTCACCTGTCCTTGTCATAGGGATGACTCACATTCAAAGCCAGTCATGGAAAACTTCCTACATTTCTGATCCCTTTGTGCTTGCAATCTCTCTGACTTTGAATCTCTCTCTGGAGGAAGGGTTTTGTCCCTTTAAAGAGCTCTGATGATTAGGTTACTTCATATGCCATATAAGATCACTTAATCATGGAATGAAATGACATCTCATCATATCAATAGGTTCCTTTCAACCCAAGACAGAGGATATTATAGAGGATGTGGGCCCTTGAAGATCATCTGCCAACCACAGCTGGACCTCCAACTTCAACTTCCCACCTCAGCTCTCCTGCCTTTCAGATCTCTGATTAGATAAATTAATGGCAATTATAGTTTATTTTATTATTCCTGAAAGCCACGCCCCATCCTTTACATATAGTATTGCATTTATTTTTCATAACAACCTTATCAGGTACATATTTTCACTCTTTCTACTTGTTTCCTCTGTCTGGCCCTCTTCCCCTAGATAATCTTCCTGTTAATTCCCTCCTTATTTTCTCCACACTAATTTCACCTTGTCAGACAAGCTTTGATGACCCTATCTAAGAAAAGTTCACAGTGGAATGATAAGTAGTGGAAGAAATCATGATGCAACTAGAAAAATCCCCATTTGACAACCACTGTCTTAGTAAATGATTCAGGCAAGAATTGTCAATGGATGCAAAACTTTGATGAGTAAGAGGATAATTATATAGGCTAAACGTATCTTCCCCCTTATTATTATAAGTATATAATGAATACTTATTAATTATAAATGAGAAAGTAATGCCTTTGTGCTGGAGAAAAAGTTGGCAAATATGTCCTTATTTGCTATACCAAATATCAGAGTTGTTATCACTAGACATGGGATCCAGCTAGTCTACAAGCCTCCTAATAGGGCATACTGAGGATGCATTACTTCTGCAGTTTTCCTCTCACATCAGACATGCCCAGACTGAGAGGCTACTCTACAGAGTAACTAGCCTGTACTTTTCAGAAATTTCAAAGTCATGAAAGGCCAAGAAAAGCTGAGTAACTATTCCAGATTAAAGGAGGTCAAAGAGATGGGACAGTAAAATGTAATGTGTGGTCCTAGATGGATCTTGATCTAAGGGGAGAAAAAAAAAAAAAGCTTTGTATATTGTTGAAGAAAGGACTTTACTGGTATAACTATTAGAATTATAATAAGCTGTGTAGATGAAATAATAGTATCGATGTTAATTTCCTGATTTTTATGTTTCTGTTGCAACAGTGTAAATAAAATATCTCACTCTTTGGAAATGCATATTAAAGTAGTCAGGGGTAAAGGGCAGCATATCAGCAACTTACTGTCAATAGTTCAGACAACAATAAGACCAAAGAATGATAAAGCAAACACAGCAAAATGATAAATTTGGGAACCTGAGTAAGAGATACATAAGAATTCTTTCTTGCAATTTTTCTGTTTATATGAAATTTCAAAATAAAAGTTGGCACCAAAGAAAATGTAATAAGAGTATCTCACTGCTTTTTTCTTCAACTATACTAACTCGGCTTTACTTTTCTGTGTACTCCTTATTACCACTTGCTACAGCATATATTTTATGTAGCTGTCACATCCACATCACACCTTCATGTTTTTCTGATCGCCACTCAAATCTGATTGATAATAGGAGCAATGTTAATTTCTTCCTTGTCTAGACTGAGAATTCTGTGAGAGCAGGGACCTTAATATGGAATCCTCAGCATTTTCTACAGTATCTGGTAAATAGTATGTACTTAATAGATGTACGCTGAATGAAACACTCCATTTCAGAGAAGAGACCTAGGAAAAATTGCAGCTGCTATACCCATGATTTGAATACAGGAAAAATGACTTCAGAACTACTAACTACTATGCTCTACCGGCTCTGCTCTTTCAGGAAGCCCCATGGCTTGTCCTCAATCATAACAAATTAACTGTGGTAGACAGCTTCTCACATGACTCTCCATAATCCTCACCTCCTGAGATTTATACTTTTGAGTCTTACCAAAGTAAGCCAGATTTTGCTAACCACTTCTAGAAAAGTAGAATATGGCAAAAGAAAAAACAAAACACAAAAAACAAAAAACACGTCTTTAATCAGCTCCAAAAGACTGAGGCTTCCATCTTGCAAGTAGAATCTTGCCGGTGCTTTTTCTTGCCTTCTCGCTTGCTGTGTTGTGAGATTCTCTGTGGAGCTGCTCACATGGCAAGGAGCGAAGGGAGGCCTCCAGCCAATGGCAGACCAGGAATCAAATCTCACCAATAAACATAAATCCTCTCTGGGGAAGCAAGTTTTCCCCCTGCAAGACCGTCTCAGATCTTTGCAGCAGCCTGTAAGAAAACCTGTGGCAGAGGACTCAGCTCAGCCATGTCCAGGCTCCTAACTGATAAAAGCTGTCAGACAATGTGTTGCTGTGAGCCACTCCATCTTGAAGTAATTTGTTCCTAGCACTGAATACTTAATACTACAATCCACTGTGAAGACAGCCCCTGAATTTTCCTATAAAGCAGAATACTGTATGTATGTATATATATACATATATACACATATATACATATATCTACACATATACATATATATATAATATACATATATACATATATATGCATATACATATATATACACACACATATCTATATATGTCTGCCACCCTTCCTATCATCCACATCATAAACTCTGTGGGCACAAACTGTGATTTGCTTACCATTTTATCATAGCATAGTGCCTGTCTCATACTGGAACTCAATAAAATGTGGGAATTTGATGTTCTGATTTTTTTCATGTGAGTGAATCTAGTCTCTAGTTTTCTGGTTCATTGTGGCACTCTTTTCTTTTTTCCTTCATTCTTTCTCTTCTGTCTTTCTACTCCAGTCTCCTAAAGCTGTGTTATCTTCCTTTGTCCATCAGCCTTATTTCCACTGTATTTCTCATTATTTATTTCTCTATTTTCCCCTTATTCCTCTTAAATTACCTCCTCCCACACACAAGGTAAACTCATTGCATACAAGTTTCTGGTTTATGTGGGATTTTGTTATACAACTAGACATCTTGTTCCTATAGTTTAAAACTACCAAATTAATAGTTACTACAGTTTGTCAGCTTCTAGGCTGGATGCCATTGTTATCTTCTGTGCTGGATGTTATTGTTATCACTAATTTTACTACTTTAACTAAGGTGCCATACCTGTTACAATCAGTTTTTCTCCCTCGTATGATAACACTGATTGTCTAGAGTCATAGTCAGCACCATACTCCAGTATCAAAGGACTGAGTGCCAGGTGAAATAGATAGCAACTTCTCATCTCTAATAAGTTGAGAAGATAGGGCCTTCATATAGATTCAAAAGCCAAGAGCCAGCTATACCTAGAAGACATCTCTGAAGAATAGTCACTTCCTAGGGAGGCCTCAACACTAGTGATAAGCTGCCCACCATAAGCAATTTACATGTATTAACACAGAAAACAAATTTTAAGAAAATAGGAAATGATAAAACACAGAGGCAAACTGCAGCCCTAAATCTCCTGCTCAACCAGGGAAAATGAAGTGAAAAAAATGAGAAGCCACTGAACGGAATTTTCTGACGTGGTAGTAGCAGAAGTATCAAAATAGATGAGGCTATAGAGAAAATCAGATTAGATACAATATCTCAAGTTTTTAAAAAAGAGATGATAATAAGGAAGGACTTGCTCAATGAATCTAGGAAGTAGACATAGACTAAAAAATAGAAGAGCCTGGAAAAATAATGGAGATCATGTATGCCCAGTAGAAAAAGAAATAGAATCCATGAAACAGTTTCAAATAGATATCCAGAAGATTAAAAATTCTGTTGAAAGCATACAGACCAGAATGAACCAATTCAAGCTCAGAATACTAGATCTAGAAGACAAGACTGCAGCTAGCAATCAGGAAAATAAAGAGTTCCTAAAAATAGCCAGGGATCACGAAAAATCAATTCAATAGCTGCAAATGATACAAAGAAGATAAGATTGATTAGAATCAACAAAAATGCAGGAGACAGAGCAAATGACATAAAAAAAAAAAGATCTATTCATAGGGCTGGGGATCTAACTCAGTGGTTCTGGTGCCTGCCTAGCAAGCCAGAGGTCCTGAGTTCAATCCATGGTAACCACATACAATAATGCCAGACATGGTGACTTAAGCCTGTAAGCACAATAATCGATAGACACATACCATAATGTAGGATATGATGACTCACACCTGTAATCCCAGCACTCAGAAGGCAGAGGCAAGAGCATTGCTATGGGTTCGAGGCTGAGTTCAGAACCAGCCTGAACTACAAATCGAGATCCTATCTCAAAAAAAAAAAAAAAAAAAAATGCTCACAGAAATAATGACAAAAAACTTTCCAAGCATGGAAAAAGAATTTGACATACAAATTAGGCATACTGAACTCCAATTAGCCGTGACCAAAATAAATCTACACCAAGACATATAATAGTCAAGATTCCAGCAATTCAGCACAACAGAATACTAAAAGCTGTTAGGGAAAAGAAATAAATCTATAAAAGAAGTTCCATCAGAGTCACAGTAATTTCCCATCACAAACGCTTAAATCAAGGAGAGCCTCAAGTCCTAAGAGAAAACTATCTCAAGCCCAGACTGACGAACTATGCAAAACTATTTTTCAAAATCATTAGAGAAATAAGACACTTCCAAGACAAAAAACAACAGAGGAAATTCATCACCACCAGACTAGAGTCATCAAATGTTCTGAAGGATATTCTAGAAAGAGATAATGCAGACTACACTTCCATGGACACCAGTAGAAAGAATCCACTGGTCAAGGCAAGTAATTACACAGAGGGAAAGATAGAAAAATAGCAACAGCAAAATGATATAATCAGGATAAGCCAATGCATATCAGTTATAACCATCAATGTAAACAATCTCAATTCACCAATCAAAAGAAACAGACAGGCAGGATGGATCAAGAAACAAGACCCAACCATGTGCTGCATACAAGAAACACATTTTAACTCAAAAAGACATCCACAGACCAGAAACCAAAAGATGGAAAACAATAATTTATGCTATAAGAATCCAGAAAAAAAAAAAGCAGTGGTAGCTAATCTATTTGAAGATAAATTCAACTTCAAGCCAGGACTAATGAAGAGAGACAGAGGACACTGTATACTAGTAACAGAAAATTCCAAGAGGAAAATATAACAATCATGAATATGTACAAAGTACTATTGCATCCAATTATATAAAACAATTATTTAGCAACATAAAAATAAAATAAACACTAAACAATTGTAGTTGTGCTACCTCACTGTCACAAATAGACTAAAAAAAAAAATCAACCAATATAACCGAATTAAACCTGTGAACAAATGGACTTAGCATGTATCTTCAGAATGTTCCACCCACATCAGAATATACTCTGCTGTACTGCACAATTGACTGTCTCCAAATAGACCACATGAGTTCACAGAACATGATTAAATAAATGTAAAGGGATTAAAATTGTCCCATGCATTTTATCAGACTATAGTGCAATCAAATTGGGAACTAATGGCAAAAGAAATCACAAAAAGCACATATGTTCCTGGAAATCAAGTGACACCCTCCTGAAAAACCAATAGGTACAGACCTTGTCTCAACAAGAAAAAATTAGTTGCTACAATTAAATAATCACACCAAAACCACACACCATTATGGGACATATTGAAAGAGGTCTTACAAGGGGAATTTATAACGGTAAATTCTCACCTCAGGAAAACAGAGTGAGTTCCAATAAATAACTTAATATTGAAACTCAAACTTCTTAGAAAAAGAACAAGTCATTCTCAAAGCTTGCACAAGAGAGGAAATTATAAAGATCTGAGCAGAATTTACTGCATTTTAAACTAAGAAAACAATACAAAGAATCAATGAGTTGAATCTTTCAAAGATTAAAGTTAACAAAACCCTAGCCACGCTTATCAAAGAGGGAAAAGAAAAGCCTCAAATTAATGCAATTAAGAAAAAGTTGAAATCACAACAGATTCTGCAGAAATCCAGATTATCAATACCTACTTTGGGAGCCTGTAGTCAAATAAAATGGAAAACACAGATGTATGGACAGATTTCTAGATACATACAAATTGCCAAGTGAATAAAGAAGATATAAAAATTATAAATAATCCAATATCAGTCAATGAAATTGAAGATGTAATTTAAAAGCTACCAACAGTGAAAAGTCCCAGGCTCACTGGATTCACTCCTGAATTCTACAAGAAATTTAGAGAAGATTCAATGCCATCACTCCTCAAACTCTTTAATGAGATTGAAAGGGAAGCAATACTCCCAAAGCTATTCCTGGAAGCAAACTCTACCCTGATACCAAAACTCAAGAAGGATCCAACCAAAAAAGAGAACTACAGGAGCTGGGGATTTAGCTCAGTGTTTCCTGCATCTGCCTCACAACTGCAAGGTCCTGAGTTCGATCCCCGGTAACCACATACCATAATGCTGAGTGTGGAGACACACGCCCATCAGCAATCAGTACCACACACCACAGTTCTGGGTGTGGTGGCTCATGCCTGTAATTCCAGCATTCAGAAGGCAGAGGCAGGAGGATTGTTACGAGTTTGAGGCTTGCCTGGGCTACATATTGAGTTCAGGGCAAGCCTGAACTATGAAAAAAAAAAAAAAAAAAGCAAGACCCTGTCTCAAAAAAAAAAAAAAAAGAATACTACAGGCCCATCTCTCTAACGAATAGAGATGCAAAAGTCCTCAGTAAGATACTAGCAAACAGAACACCACAAATCATCAAGAAAATTATATACCATGACTAGGTGCTCCTAAGAGCCTGGCCCTATGCTGAGGCACCAACTGTAGCCAGCTCACCCAGCCTGTCTTGCTCAGGACCAAAGCCACTTCTTTGTTCTCCCCTGATCTGGGGGCGATTGAGGATGAATATAACAAGGAGAAAAAGAATATGATAGTAATAATAATAATAATAAAAAGGTAAACAAAGCTCAGGGGGTGGGAGGTTGCAGGGTGGGGGGGAAGGGGGAAAAATGAAAATCAGGTCATGTCATATTCTGGTACAAACTCTCAATGTTTAATGCGATGATGATAATGTGTATTTATAATGTACCAATAAAGATTTGAATTTTTAAAAAAAAGACATAGAATCAGCTCAATTTGCAAACAGCCAGGGGCCCTTACCTCTAGTAGGAGGAGGAGTGCTCAAGGCTTCGGCTCACATTGCTTTTATTCACCCAAACTCAGGCAAAAGCAATCAAAGTAACCACATACAACCATGACGGGAGTGGTGCCTCACACCCACCAGCAATCAGTATCACACACCACAATGCCAGGCGTGGTGGCTCAAACCTGTAATCCCAGCACTCCAGAGGCAGAGACAAGAGGATTGCTAAATTCAGGACCACCCTGAACTACAAAATGAGACCCTGTCTCAAAAAACAAACAAACAAAAAATGTTTTTTTGGGGGTTTTTTGTTTGTTTGGTTTTTTTTAGGTGTTTTTGAGACAGGGTCTTGCTTTGTGGTTCAGGCTGGCCCTGAGCTCAGCCTCCAACTCACATCACAGCAGTCCTCCTGCCTCTGCCTCCCAAGTGCTGGGATTACAGGCGTGAGCCACCACGCCCGCCACTGTGGTATGTGGTACTGGTTGCTGCTGGGCGTGAGTCTCCACGCCCAGTATGGTATGTGGTAACCGGGGATCGAACCTGGGTCCTCGCGCTTGTAAGACAGGCGCCGGAACCACTGAGCTAAATCCCCAGCCCCCAAAAAATGTTTTTTAAAAAAGCCATCAAAGTAACACAAGATCCATCTGGTTTCCAGTATCCATTAGTACATTCTCTGGTAAACAATTTAAACCCAGCTGTCTTGACTTTCCCTAATATGCAATCACCCCCGAAAACAGCCTTGCTCGTTTGTGCTCACAGAGGACACTAATTAGGCCTTAACCCTTCTCTAGTCCTTGACACATGACCAAGTAAGATTCATCACAGGGATGATTCATCTATGCAAATCAATAAATAAACACACCATATCAACAGAACCAAGGACAGAAATTACACAATCATCTCAATAGATGCAGAAAAAGCATTTGACAAAGCCCAACACCTGTTCATAACAAAAATCCTACAGCTATTGGAGTAGATGTTCTTAATCTCAACTTGATAAAAGCTGTCTATGACAAACTAGTATGCAACTTCACAGTTAACAGTCAAAAACTGAAACTAAAATTAGGAACAGGACGGTGATGTCCACTATTACCACTTCTATCCAATACAGTTCTGGCAGCATTAGCCAGAGCAATTAGACAGGAAAAAGGAAAAAAAAAACAGGGAATATGGACAGGAAAGGAAGAAGTTAAATCATCATTTTTGCACATGATGTGACACTCTATATAGAAGATCCCAAAAAGTTCACCAAAAGACTTCTAGATTTAATAATAAAATTTATGTAGCTGGATACAAAATCTACAGATGAATGAAGGAAGTAAAAAACTTTACATTGAAAACTACAGTACTTTCACAAAAGAGAGTGAAGAATATAGCAGCAAATGGAAAGACATCTTTGCTCCTGGGTAGAAAGAATCGATATAGTGATAACAGCCATGCTCCCAAAATTGTTAGAGTAGACCCTTGACTTATGAGCTCAATTCATTCCCAGGGGCTGGTTGTAACTCATATTGGTCAATGAAGGCTCAGGCTCCTCTACACAGCCTTCAGTCTCTCTCCTGTACACAAGCAGATCTTAGTGTCTTTAGAGAGACATTGGCTCAGGATTTTCCAGTTAACCCCACACAGAAAAGGATGTTGTAATGTTCCTTCCAAAAGTCTTCGGTTAAATCTATATCTGAGACCATCTGGAAGCATAAGCAGCTTGTATTTAGGTCATACATAACTTGACTTTGGTTGTAAGTTTAAACTAAAATTCCTGTCATAACCAAAGTTGTATATATGTCAGGCCAGTCATAACTCAAGAGTCCACCTATACAGATTTAATGGAATCTCATCAAAATACCAATAGCATATCTCACAGCATTAAAGAAAAATTTCTAAAATTCATTTGGAAATAGAAGATAGGAAAAGCAATTCTGGGAAACAAAGGCAAAGCAGAACCATCACAATCCCTGATTTGAAATTACAGTGAATGCTTAACTTATGAACTTAATTCACTTGCAATAGCTGGTTATAATTCAAGTGGGTTGTAAGTGAAGACTATTTTTCCCATAAGAATTAATGGAATACCCACAATGTATTTCAAAATGTCACAAAGGATCCCTTTACTAACCTTTTCATAATGAAGTTGTTTGATATGTATAATTCACCATAAACACCAATAATTTTTCTAGTGTATTCACCAAAAAGTTACCAAATGTGCCTATGTTACCAGGAGGAATGATTTCATACTGTACTCACCATTTAAATTGACATCTTTGATTTGCAGGGAAGATGAAATGGAAGTGGAAAGTAGTCCCTGTTTGAACGGAGAGTCTCCTTCCATAAGAACATCGGTAATTGGCTTTCTGGTGTCCTTTCTTTCCCTGGACATGTCTGTCACCAGGACCTGTTTCTGGCTCACTAGGTCCAACTTTTTCAGAACTAAAAACTCATCTAAGGTTGCCTCTTTCTGTCTTTTCTTTAACACTGTTCAATACAGTATGACACAACATTGTCATTAAGCAAGTGAATATAGTGGTTGGCTTTTTCCCTGAGTGGGTCTTCTCTACCAATGTTCATAGCTCTGTCTGTTTTGTCCTTTATTTCAGAACTTTGCTACACTGATTTTTGAGATTCCTTTTCCTCTTCAGAAAGCTCATTAGCTGCCATTCTCTGTTCCTCAGCCGGAAGTTGCTGGAGATCTTCTGTGGACAACTCCTCAGAGTGTTCTTCCACCCATTCCTCAACATCACCACTGTCTACCTGCAAACCTGTAGAGTCTTCCATGGTGACAGTGTCATCAACCACAAGGTCAGTTGAAGATTCAGGCTCCTCTACATAGCCTTGAAAGTTTCTCTCCTGTACAATTTTAGGCCACACTTTGTTCTAGGCAGATCTCAGATTCTAGCATTTCTCAATTAACCCCACACACAGAAGGATGTTGTAATGTTCCTCCTAGAGCTCTTCAGTGGTTAAGTCTGTGTCTGAGACGATCAGGCAGCACTTCAGGATCAGTTCCTTCATGTATAGCTTCCTAAAATTAGCTATAATATTCTGGTTCATAGGCTTCAGTACAGGAGTTGTATTAAGTGGGAAGAATTTGACTGAAAGCCTTGGGAATTCTTCAGCCAATTCTTCCTCCAAATCTCATGGGTGAGCAGGAGCACTGTCCACGATGAGGAGAGCCTTGATTGGTAAATGTTGGACCTCTAGATATTTCTCAACAGTAAACCAGACAGGCTCCTGATTCACTCCAGAAAAAATACTCTTGTTATCCAGGCTCTTGCATTAGATCTCCACATGACCCTTAACTATTCTTCATGACTTTGTTTTCTGAACACTCTAGAGGCCTCAGAATGATAAAGCAGGAGAGACTATTTCTAGGTCACCACTCACACTGGCACATAGCAGTAAAGTTATTTTATCCTTTATAGGCTTGTGACTTGGTATTTTCTTTCCTTTCTATGTAATGTGTGTTCTCCTGGGCACTTTCTTCTAGAACAGGCTAGTCTCATCACATTTGAAAACTTGATGAGAGCAAGTCATTTCTCTGTGTCATCATTTGAAGTGGTGCATGTAATTTTCAGCAGCCCTTTTATTGGCACTGGCCGCTTCATCAAGTGTAATTACGCCATGAATCCTAGTTCTCACTTTAAAATTGTGAAAACACCTCTTACTGGCACAAAATGTTTCACCATTCTCGCTCACTGATGGATTATCCTTTATGGAATCTGCATTTATAGCCTTAGTTTTTTCACAAGTTATAGGCTCAGAGAGGCTATACCCTTCCATCTGTTTTTCATTTATCTACACTAATAGTAGCCTTTCTATCTCATTTAACACTTTTGCTCATGACTTACCAATTTGAATAAAACCTTTAGCTCTATTAGCATTCTTATACAAGTCTTTTCTCTGTAAGGTTGTTGAGATGGTGGATTTCAACATACTGTACATATTAGTGAGATTGGTTACACTAATGTCACTCTCATATTTCTCCACAATTTCCTTCTTCATTTCAATTGTGATTGTTTTATCTCCCTTCTTTCTTTAGATTTTCCTAGATTTTGGAGGGCTATTTTGATAGCAGTAATCTGGTGGTCATATGAAACACCAACACGTGTATCTGGGCTTAGACTAACACATATATCTGCTTACATATGCTTTAGGGCAGTGTGAACCTTTGTTTCCAGTGGCACAACTGGCCAGCATTCAGGTTATAATTTAAGACTTTGATTGTAAGTTAAAACTAAAATTTCTGTTATAACTCAAGGTGTGCAAAAGTGAACCCAATTGTAATTGAGGGGTCCACTATACACTACAAGGCTACCGTGATAAAAATAGCATGGTTGCAGAAAAACACAAGCCTAAAGATCAGCGGACCAAATTAGAAGATACAGAAACAACTCCAAACACATTCAGCCACTCTATGTCTGACAAAAGACAAAGACTTTCACTGGAATAAAGATAGTCACTTTAATAAGTGATACTGGAAAAACTGGATTTCCACTTACCAAAGATTAAAACCAAATCCATATCTCTTGTCATGCACTAAATTAAAATCAAAATGTATCAAAGATCTAAAAATTAAGACAGAAACACTAAGTCTCTGGAAGATAGAAGAGGTAGAACTCTTGAAGTTACAGGGGTGAACCAAGTCTATAAAACTCTGATTGCAAAGGAAACATCACAAACAATCAAAATTGGGATGCAATCTTATTTCTAAAAATTTTGCACAGCAAAATCAGAGTGTAGACAACCCGTAGAGTAGGAAAAAATTTGTCAGCTATTCCTCAGAAAAAGGATTACTATCTAGAATATATAAAGAGTTTCAAAATAATTGCACCCCCAAATTTAAAAACAAAATCTAAAAATGGGCATCTGAAATGAACAGACACTTCTCACATGAAGAAACACAAACATAAACTAAATATATGAAAAAATGTTCAGCATCATTGGTCATTTAGGTAAAACAGCACTAAGATTCTGTCTTACCTCAGAAAGAATAGTTATTCTCAAGAAATCAACCAATAGCAAATTCTGGCAGGGCTGTGGAGTAAAAAAGGAACCTTCTCCACTGTTGGTAGGAATGGAGGCTGCTTCAACCACTGTGGTAATTCCTCAAGAAACTAACACAAGAGATTTCATTTGACTCAGCTCGTTCCTTTATTGGTATCTACCTGGAAAATCTCCATCAACTAATGAGTGGATAAAGATGGGGGGTTATACAATAGTCTGTTATTCTGCCATAAAGGATAAACCTGAAACATTTCTAGGTAAATGGATTCACCTTGAGACCATACTGTTAAATGACATAAATGGGACACACATGTTCTCTCTAGGGTGAGAAACTGATGTGTAAACAAACGCCATAATGTATAATCGATGTTGTGAAATAAGAATAAAATATTCAAATGGGGAGGGGAGGTAGGCAGTATGGAGGGGGGTGGGGGAAAAGAAGCAGAAAAAAGAAAAAGGAGAGAGGAAAGAAAAATGGAAACAAAGCTTTCGTAAATAAGAAGAGGAGGGGGAACTGAAGGGAGGGTGAAGAAAATGAAAACAGAAGAAGCATCGAGAGGTATACTGTACAGGTACAAATTTCCCATGCTGAATGTGATCATTAGGTATATCTAAAATGCCCCTGTAAAATTAATTAACTTTAAGAAGAAACAAATTGGTAGTTGGATTTATACATTAGCCTAAGAATCTGGTCGGTTCTAAGGACACGACTAAGTACTTGAAATTGCACAGCTCAGAAGCAAAATCTGAACCGTGGGAACTGTACCACGTGGGGCTGTGCCCCTCACGAGACCCCCTCTGGGTGCCAGTGGATCCCCTTGACAATATCTCTCTGTCAGCGTCTTCAGCATTACAATTCTGAGAACAGTGTTTGGAGCACTAGATCACATGAGAGGGCAAAGTGACCTGCTGTCCACCTATCCTAATTAACACACTTCAAAACCTTCCAAGGGAAACCATTTCTCCTCCTCCTTTTATACCACACAAAGATTTAGCCATAAAATTTCAGCTTAGGGTAATCACGTCCTGAATCAATAGAGTCTTTTTTTGATTTAAAAGAATTCCTCTAACAGGTTCATCTTAATTTTTAACATGCTATTTTAAATGGTAGGGAGCCTTTTAATTCTCTACTCTGGACTATAAAAAATAATATATAGGCAGAAATGTGTTATTAAAGCTATTTTTCTTGACGTTCTGGTAATTTAATAAACTGCTGAAGCTAAGCCTTAAGACTTTATGATGCAGCAAGAAGAAGACTTGTATGTTGATTAATAGTATCTGATCATCCCTCACCCAACCCCCTGCCTCATGGGATGCTTCCTGAAGGGCACTTCCTGAAGTGAAGATCTGGGAAAACATTGTGCAACACATTTTGTCCAACAATTTTAATGTCACGAATGTACATACATTACACTCTTCTCTGTGGCTTGGACAGCTAGTGAATGGTTGAAGTGAATCTCAGAAGATACATTCTGGGGTGGTAACTTCTCTACTTGACAAGTTCAGAGCATTTCACAGACCTTAAAAGTGTCTGTGTCAAAGTCTTTGAGGGGCATCTTACTCTGCTCCAGCTGCTCCAGCAAAATTCTATAGACTCAGTGACTTAAATGGTAGAAATTTATCACTGACACTTTTAATGGCTGGAAAGATCCAGATCAAGGTGCCAGAGAGGAAGTTTCATCCTGAGATCTCTCCTCTTAGCTTGCAGGTGGCCACCATTTCACTGTGTGCTCTCCTGACGTTTTCTTTGGAAAGAAAGTAAGCTTTCCAGTGTCTCTCCTCATGAAGTCACTAACTTATCATGACAACCCCATTCTCATGACCCCACCCAATCTTAATTACCTCCCATCGGTCCTGTCTCCAAATCCTTCCACCACACTGGGATTATGGCTTCAACCGATGAATTCTGGGAGATCACGAACATTCAGTCTGTGACAGGTGTTCCAGTCACTGGGCCTTGTATTTGGCTTCCAGTCCATTTCTAATGATCCTGAAACTCTACAAACCATCTCTACTGTGCCTGCTGGTTCCCTGTTAGCCTCTGCCAACACAGGGCACTGAAAGGAGTCTTGGATGGAGGAAGAAAGACTGCTTGCCCCTCTTTGGCTCCTATTCTGGTTAGCATCAACTGCGCGATGGCTATTGTTTCCAAGAGCTGTTTCTACATCCAATTTGCTATTTTCCAGACACTTCCAAGACCAGCTTCACAGGGCTTCTCTTCAGAAGTCTGAATCCTGACTCCACAGAGCCTTTCTCTAAGCCCAGACACCAACACTGGCCAAATAACTCTGCCTCCTACTTTAGAGGTCTGAGTTCCAGTTCCCCAAGTCGCTCCTCCTGCCTTCCACATGTGAACAAGTCCACCCTTATTCTTCTGTGTGGTAGATGTTTCCTGCACTTGCTACTTCTGAGTTACCTTTGAAATTTTTCTAAAACCTTTAAAAATTCTCAATAAAGAGTTATTATTTATTAAATTGTTTCTGTTAAAATAAATGAAGTTATTTCTATCTCCTGCCTGGGTCCTGACTGATAGTAGAAACTTGGCTCCATTTATTTGAAAGACACAATCCTGGAAAATATAAAGGCAATACCTTGGCATTCTCCAGGAGTGTTTGTCTCTTTGTATAGGAAAGTCAACACTAAATATGTTGCATTTACAAGACTGACCTCACTAAGCCAGTTCTCACTTTCTCCCTTTGGTAGTGTCTGGGCAATTTGGTTGTGGAAAGGAAAACCTTTGTGGAAAATTCTTCTTTCTTTTAGCTACTTAGCTTTGCATGGGCAGAAAATGTGATTGTCTGTGTACCCCAGCACCTAGCAAGCCTAGTGCAAAGAAAATGTTCAATAAACATCTACTAAGTAATTGAGTAAATAAAAAGAAAGATGGCTGGGTGAAAGAATGAATGGATGAATAGATACAACTTGATGCCAAGAATATCTAGTAGTAGCAAGAAAGTCTCCTTGAGTAATGGCAATACTTCATTTTCAATTTGTCAATTAGAGGTGGGATTTGATATGTGTGAGAGGAGCATAAAATAACAACAGCTTTTAATAAAAGTTCACTTGCCTCACATGCAAACAGTGCTCATGAGTAGGCATTCCAGGGCTTGCCTGGCATCTCCACAACTCAAAATGTTCCAGTAGGCTCAGCTCCCTCTGTTGTATTGCTCTGCCAACCTCATAATGTATCTTATACCTCGAGGGATCACACACAGCACTTCTGCCTCCATCCATTTTGGCCAGAGCCAAGTCACATTTCTAAATGGTCACATTTCATCTGAAAATGAGGTTCTGTTACTAAGGAGAAGTGGAAAAATACATATCTGGTTTCAGTGGCAAAGCCTGCTGTTCCAAGTAACAAATAACACAGAATCAAGGATGTCTCCTCAAAACTAGGAAGTGTAGGGCCGGGGATTTAACTCAGTGGTTCCAGCACCTGCCTTGCAAAAGCAAGGTCCTGAGTTCAATCCCTGGTAGGCGCATACAATGCCAGGCCTGCTGAATCACACCCATCAACAATCAGTACCACACACCACAGTGTCAGTTGTGGTGCCTCATGCTTGTGATCTGAGCACTTGGGAAGCAAAAGCAGGTGGATTGCTGTGAGTTCAAGGCTTGTCTGGGCTACATAGTGAGCTCAGAGCCAGCCTGAACTACAAAGTGAGACCATGTCTCAAAGAAAAACAAAAAATAACAAAAACAAACAACAACAAACAACTAGGAGGTGTAGAGGGACATCCGAAGTCCTGCAACAATTTCCATATCTCAGAGTCAACATTTTTTTAAATTTTTTAATCTTTATTGGTACATTACATATATGCATCATGATTGCACTCCATAATGGGGATTTGTACCAGTATAAGACACAACTTAATTCTCATTTTTTCCCATAGCTCTACCCACCCTACCGCCCCCCATATACATAAAAATTGTTTCCTTACTTTTTTGTTACAATCTCAACATTTTCCCCATTTCACCCTATTTTACATTGAGCATTTTCTATTTCACAATATATAACATACAATTCTAGAACTCATTTACATCTTTATTTTCTCATACCAGAGAAAAGATGCGATATGTACCTATCTGTGACCTATTTATTTCACTTATGAGGATATCCTCAAGGTATGTCCATTTAAGTAGAAATGATTCAAACTTATCATTTTTTATGGCAGAGTAATACTCCATTCTATAGGCGAACCACAGCTTTTTTATCCAGTCTCCAGTTGCTGGACACTTGGGTTGTATCCAAGATGTAGCAATCACAAATTGGGCTGCTATAAACATGGATGCACATATGTCACTGTGATATGAGTCTTTTAATTCTTGTGTGTATATACCTAGCAGGGCAATGGCCGGGTCAAATGGGACCTCCAATCCTAGCTTTTGGAGGAATCTCCACACTGATCTCCACAGGAGTTGTACGAGTCTACACTCCCACCAACAGTGGAGAAGGGTTCCTTCTTCTCCGCAGCCTTGCCAACATTTGTCATTGGCTGAATCTGAAATGGCAGCCATTCTATGTGGAGTGAGATGAAATCTCAATGTTGTTTTCATCTGCATCTCTTGAATGACTAATGATGTTGAGCATTTCTTCATATATTTCTTAGCTGCTCTCACTTCTTCCTCTGAAAAAGATCTGTTCATTTCAGATGCCCATTTTTGAATTGGGTCATTAAATTTGGGTGGGCTGATTTTTTTTTTAGCTCTTTATATATTCTAGATAGTAGCCCTTTGTCTGAGGAACAGCTGGTAAAGATTTTTTTCCCACATTGTTGGTTGCCTTTTTGCTCTGTTGGTGGTTTCCTTTGCCATGCAGAAGCTTTTTAAAAGAATGAAGTCCCATTTGTTGATTTCCTCAGACAATTCCTGTGCTATAGAAGTTTTGTTCATGAAGTCTTTCCCTAAGCCAATGTCTTCAAGAGTATTGCCTAACCTGTTTTGCAGTAGGTTTAGAGTATCTGTTTTAATATTTAGGTCTCTTATCCACTTTGATTTTAGCTTGGTACACAGTGAAAGAGTTAGATCTAGTTTTAGTCTTTGGCAAGATAAAGCCAAGTTTTTCCAGCACCATTTGTTAAAGAGGCTATCTTTCCTCCATTGAGGACTTTTGGCTCCTTCTCAAAGATGAGGTGGCTCAGTGTATCTGGAGTAGTTTCTGGATCTTCTAGTTTACTCCACTGATCCTCAGGTCTGTTACTTTGCCAGTACCATGCAGTTTTTATCACAGTGGTTTTATAGTATAGTTTCAGGTTCGGAGTTGTAATACCCCCCACCATGTCCCTGTTGCTTAGAATTGCTTTGGCTATTCTAGGTCTTTTGTGGTTCCAGATGAAAATTTGGATTTTTTTTCTCTAGATCTGTGAAATATGCTGTTGGGATTTTAATCGGGATTGCTTTGAATGTGTAGAGTAGTTTTGGAAGTATAGCCATTTTGACAATATTGGTTCTTCCTACCCAGGAGCAAAGTATGTCTTTCCATTTTTTGATATCATCTTCTATCTCCTTTTTCAGAGTGCTATAGTTTTCAGAGTAGAGGTCTTTCACCTCCTTTGTTAGATTGATTCCTAGGTATTTTTTTTGGGGGGGGGAGGATGCTATTGTGAAAGGGACTGACTCTCCAATTTCTATCTCAGTGGGTCTACTGTTTGTGTATACGAAGGCTATTGGTTTTTGAACATTGACCTTGTAACCAGCTACGCAGCTTAAATTGGTGATTAGATCCAGCAGTTTTTTTAATTGAGTTTTTAGGATCCTCTAGATAGAGTATCATGTCATCAGCAAATAATGACAATTTAACTTCTTCTTTTCCAATCTTTATTCCTTTTATTTTTTTCTCTTGCCTAATTGCTATGGCTAATATTTCCAGAACTATATTGAACAGAAGTGGTGAGAGAGGACACCCTTGTCTTGTTCCTGATCTTAGTGTGAAAGGTTTCAATT
>PVIR01011013.1:0-48388 GCA_004026965.1 Petromus typicus | reverse complement strand
CAAAAATAAATAAAAGACTGGAAGAATGTTTATGGAAATCCATAAATAGCAATTCCAAGACTGTAAAGACCGTGCACTGTCGATCAAAATCCCTCCACCACCACCACTCATTCTCTCCCTATAAAACCAGATTAAACCTGATTGAAGGAGACTGAGAAGCAGTTATTCTGGAATAACAGAAGTGATGTTTTAAAGACATCATGGTACTTATAGAATGATTGGTAGCTTCATCTTTTTATATAAGATTAAAAGTAAATGAAAAATGTTGATGAGTGAATATTTGTATTATCCAAAGACTTTTTCCTTTACAAAGACTTTTCCCTAAAGGATTCTTCTAAGTACTAAACTCCCCTGATGCCTTTCAACGGTTGTTTACAGATCATTAACTACTACAAAAAGGCTGGTGGAAAAAACCTGGCAAAGTATGAGAACCTCCTATCGATTAACCAAAATTTAAGACAAATAGTTCTGGGACATGGGATGCAAGTTTGTCAGAAGTGAATTTTCACCATCACTTTTGAAATGAAAAAATTATCTTTAAATTTATCTTTACATATGGTTTCATCATGCAGGCAAACAGACACCAAATTTTAACACTCTTTTAAATTTTTGAAGTATTTGGGCATCATTTAGAATTTATAACTATTAAAATTCATAGATCTATTAGTATCTTAGTCTTGTTTATAGCTGTTTTCAAGTCTATTTTTTTGATTCAGTAAATAACACTCCTACTAATGCCCTCATTCCCTAAATTTTTTGCACATTTCTTCTCAATCCTTTAGGAGTGACCTATAAAAGTGGAATTAATACATAAGACACATAATTTTTAATGCTACTGATACAAATTATCAAAATGTTTTTTAAAAACATGGTTTCAACATACCTCCCATTCACCATAAGGCTTAGCTATTGGGTCTTCTTGAGGTGAACATTTTGAAAGTTACTCCTAAAGTTTTCATTGAAAAATAATACTTTTTATTATTTACTATAAAATAATAAAACTATAAAGTCGAGCGCCTCTGTTATTTTAACACACTTTGCACAAGGAGGCTCCTCTGGCCATTCTGTTGGCAGTCCTGTGTGCTTATTGATTTGCATGAGCTTTTCACATATTACGAATAACATAATAAAGACACACATTAAGCATACGCAAATTCTCATTTCTGCTACACCTTTTCTTCCACTAAAATGTTTGCTTTTAATTTAGTTTGCCAAATTTTTAATGAGCATTTTGATTATATTATCACTTTGATTTTCAAAATCCTTTCCCCAGTAATTAACAGTCACTTATGTTTTCTACTGCTTTCTATAACTGTTACATGCCTCTGCGAGTTGGATGAATAATATCAGCTTCATAATCTCTATAACCCTGTCTCCTCCATGATAGTGTAGAAGTATCGTCATCTATTCTGTAGAATCCTGGGCATTCCAGGAAATGACATTTAAGAGCTTGTTGTCCTTAAAAGGTGATTAAAATGAAAGTTCAGTAATATTTTATGATTATAGTTGACAAGATCTGATATGTAGAAAACTCTATGGCATGTCTTGACTAAGCAAAACTAAACAAAATGCATCTTTGGTGGCTTTGAATAACACGAGTCAATATACTCAAGCCAAACAAAAATAGCTCAGTTTTATGAGCTTTTTTGAAATAAATTTGAAGATGACCTTTACCCTTTTGTATTTGCTTTTGTTTTTGTTTTTCCCAAAGAAAAAAAAATAATAAACCCTCCAAGTATCGTACAGTGAGAGGCAGATGTGTCCCAGAGATGAACCGAACATTCCGTGTCCTTTGCACTTAGAGTATTGGGAACAGAATTTCTCCGCGCTGGTCCCCCGGCCCCACTCCCACCTCACTGCCCAGTTTCATATGGCTTGGACGGTCTTCTTGTACCCCCATCTCCTGTACGAATCATTTTCAGCACTGAGTTCTGATCATTATATACAAGGTCACTTTTTAATTAGAACAATATAGTAAAACATATGCTCAGAAGATAAATGAGGTACAAATCTAGCTGTGCTACAGTGAACCCTTTTATTGGAAAGCCCTTAAAAATAATAAGCGTCATGTATAGTCCAGGGGCCTTTGCGACATATTTCAGCACAGCAAAGTGCCTGCCACAGTGAATGAATACCCTGTTAGAGTGAACAATCATTTGGCAGCATAGGTTATTTTAATGGACACATCACTTTAAACGAAGCCTTCGCCATCTGTTCTGCCCTCTAATTACAGATGCAAAAAGAACATAATTCACAATTGCATCATAAAAAAGTAAGATATAAGTGATTTAAATGCATGTGTATCTTCTTTATTCAATACAGCATGCAGCTGTTATGTTGTTTCCATGTTTCAAACACAAATGAGGAGAGAAATCGCTCTTCCCTGATGGAGTGAATTCAGATTCAGGATATTTGGGGGTGAGAATAAATTGACAACTCTGTGTTCTGTTCCCTGGTACTTTCACATCAAAGGAGAGACAAAGCCGGCCTGCACCATACGAGGCGAGGAGGTACCACAGCAAACAGTGCACACATTTGGGTTGGAATCTAATTTTCAGTTTGTTCCTTAGGAGGCCACATCATTTCCATGACTAGTGGGCTAAGTATACTTTTCTAAGAACAAATAAGATAAGTGGACAGGTACTAAAAAAGAAATCCTCCTGCAGACTAAGGTCAGGACCTAAGTTACCCCCATTCCACAGAGACAATTGTTGGTGGAAATTCACACTGTTACACTATGAAACCATTTGGATTTCCCAAGATGAGCTCCTTGATAAGACTCTTTTTTTCCCCTAAAGTCTGAAAAATTTTATACTCTCTCGTGGATTTGTAATTGAAAAATTACATGTTTAAGGGAAAATTCTTTAACACAAAAAGTTGAATATGAGTTTAACTCCTCATTAACAATATGCAATAATCTTGCCACTATTTGGTACTAACACAAACCTTTTTACGGAATAGATTTTGCTTCTTAACAAAAAAGTATGTTAGACGCACTTTATATGTGCTCAATTTGTTTTCAGACAAGAAAGTTGATAGTGGAATAAAAGCTTTAGTAGAATAAAATGTTTACTTTTTAAAGCAAATCCATGGGAACAGCTAAAAAATGAACTAGTGTAATGTGCAAAGAAATGACTTAAAAGGTCATGCAGGTCATTAGAAATTCCATTCTGTAACCCTGTCTCTCAGTAATAAAAAAATATTGTTTATCCCAAGTTCTCTTGGCTTTGCCATGATCTTAATAGGAATGGAAATATTTCATATGCTCATTGTCAGTTTGAAATTATTTTTTAGGTAGTTTAAAGTTTACCTTCCTCAATCAATTTAATTTGTCATTCTAGTTTATCTAATAATTACTCTATCCTCATAGATTATTTAGAAATGAACAATATTTGGGAAAGTTGCAATGTCAAAATTCTAGCTACTGAGTTCAAAATTTATGAGATTTCATACTGCATGTATATGAGTTATATCTAATATAAAACTTTATCAGTGTATATGATACCTATTAGCATATATAGGTATACAGATTATATGGATGATATTCAGTAAAATGTGACTTTTCCAGATCACCTTTCCAGGTGGCAATGTTTTCCACTGGTCAGTGTGTAAGTAGAATATTTTAAATAATCATGAAAACTTACTGTTTACAATAAAACACAGACAAACTTGGGTGCTGAGTTACTCTGATCCATTTCTCCATTTGCTACTGAATTTGCTTTTATGATAAACTATTTTAGTTGGTGTAACCCTTGTTCATGACTTTTCTTGATCATATGTTCATCGATGTCAGAAATAATCACTCTAACAATTGATTCATAAAATAGCTTGATAGTAACTACTGTTTATTTGAATTATCTCTATTTTAAGAAAAATGAAGCACAAAATCAGAAAATTTCATCAAAATAAACTAAATATACCTATATGTTTCTTGTTTAAGAAGGTTCTAAAAGGATGCTTCTCTAATTCCAAGGACTCTCAAACTTTAGTTAGCAGCAGAATGAGAGATATTTAATGATCATATTTAATGAAAAATATATTTAATAATTTTAAACTTTATATTGAATTTATATTGCTTCCATTTTTTCTAATTCTAAATTAGTAATCATAATAAATGCAGGGCTAGCAATTTATGTTGGCTCTTCTAACACTGATTTTTTGTTACTTCTGTTAAAACAAATCTATTTAAGAATCCTTAAACTGTGCCTCAAAAGTTGGGGAGAAAGTGTCAGGTCATAAAACAGAAAGCATTGTTCTTTTTTTTCCTCCTGTTATAAAAGATACAATGCAGAGCCTTGTATGTGCTACCCAACTGCTTTATCACTGAGCTACACCTCCACCTTATATTTCACTTTAAAAAGTTGTCTTTTGTTAATTATTTTTTAAATACAGATAATACGTTGAGTAATTTCAAAGTGTAGCACGGTAGGAGTGTCAAGTACAAAATGAATAAGTCCAATATGATTAATCTATAATATATTTTAGAAAGAATCTCTTTAAATTTTTATTGGAGGCAATACATTTTATTATAAGGACAAGAATTACAGAAAAACTCAACAAAAAGAACCATGTACTGATAAGTGTCTTCACTTGAGACTCTGCATTTGTTATACCTTAGAGGAATTCAGAAAAAAAGCCAAATCTTTATTTCTGCACACATGGTTTCCTGAAGACAAGACTGTCTAAATATTTTTTAAATTATCCGTTCTCTTTATTTAAATATGTATCATTTACTTTAGAAAGAACAAAATGAATATCCAGCAAAAAGTTTTACCTACTTGACTACACTTTATTTTCCATTTAAATCAGAATTCTGTTTCTCCATCTCAGTCCATCTCTTTGTATCTGTCTCTGTCTCTGTCTCCCTCTCTCTTCTCTTCTTCCCATTCAAGTCCTCACTACCTATATTTAAAGAGCAAAAATTTGCAAAAAAAAAAAAAAAAAAAAAAACTTGCTAATCATCCATAAACTCATTCCATTTCTAACATTTCAAAACTCTTGTTACTAAATTTGACATGAACATGAAAACAATTTCACTCATTCAGTAGCATGTAAATGGGATTGAATTTTGTGTTAAGGATCCTGAATAGCGACAGATAAAATCAGAGATGAGTTCCTACTTGTATGCAAGGAGTCACACCAACTGTTTCCAAGAAAACCTTGCAACACCACCTTTCACAAAGAACTGCATGCATGCACGATGCATGATAAGCAATGGTGCCAAGCTGTGCAGTAGTGAAGAACAATTGTCTTTGTCCTGAGAAGACTAGGTGAGTCTACTATTATCAGTCATCCATGAAGACCAGAAAACCCAGTGCGGTGATAATGTTAGTACAGGAATGGTGGGCACCATCTTGGTCATGATGTTCAGTGACACTGAGTGATGGATGGAGATGAGTGGTGATGATAGTAAAGACGATGTCCAGGACATTTAACTCTTATACAACACTACAGTGTGCTGAACTCTGTTCTAAGAACTGACTCTCTTATTCCACTTAATCTTCCCAGCAGTCCAGTGGAGGGGACCACTGACACACGAACAAAGACACAAGAGAGAAACCAGAGAACAGCAATGGTTCTGTGGAAATCTATGGCAATTCCATTCACTCACCTACACCAGTTGTAACCCTTGTCATTCTAAATCAAATTCTGCTTAAATCATTAGCACTAGGCTAAATGGAGAACAGAAAGACAACAGACCAGAACCTGAAAATTGCATTTATTGTTGCATTTATATGGGCAGATGCACATTGTGTATGTGAAGCATCCTCCTTCTAGAAGAAGTGGCAAAATAACTCAAAGTATAGACCAATAACAGTAACAACAGCTACAGCTAAAAAAAATCATCCTGGTATTTCTTGTGAGAAAAGGTAATGACTTTCAAGTCAGCTGTGTGAAGAGCACTGGTACAGACTGTGCAGGGAGGACAAGAAGATTTAATATTCATCCCTTAAGGAGCTTAGACACCCAATAATGAACTCACTGAAGTACAATAAGATAAAAATAAAGATCCAGTATTCCTAATGAATCAAGTGGACAAGGCCAAACACTTTCCTCTTGTTTTATAACCTCTTCCACAAACTCCCTTCCACCTGGATGATGGTTACCTCTCTTTCTGTGCTTTCAAAATCACATGGGATGTTATTTGAACATGTACCTCATGGTATCAAGCATATCTGAGCCTTTGTTTTCACATCTGCAAAATGAGATAATGAGTATCAACCCCAGAGGGTGGCAGTAGAACAGAGACAAGAATAAAACAAATGTTGAGAAAATTTCCAGGCCCATGATCGACACTCAGTCGATGATAACCAACATCAATATTATTGTTGCTACCTAGCTCTATAGCAAACATCCTGACCAGATTTATCATTGTCCAATGAGCTTGTTCATAATTCTAACAGCTCCTAAAGACCGCACTGAATATTTTGTTTTCTAAGACAAGAAAGTTGAATTGTGGCAGCTTCCAATGGTAGAGCTAGTATTCAAAGAAAGTGTGTTCATTGGGCTCAGAGAGGGTTCAAGTTTGGCTTGCTAGGAAGAGGATTTGAACTGTACCAGAGAATGAAGCAAGTCCCATTCTACATGGCAAATGAAGGTTTATGTGGAATTATGTGGCATAATTCCTCCAACATGTATGATCAAAGATTATATTAGATTCATATAAAAGAATATATATACATGTATACATGCAATATATATATATATAAACATATATATGTTATAATATATATATTATAACATATATGTGTTATAAACATATATATATATATATATATATATATATGTTATAAACATATATATATATACTAAACATCATGACCAAGATGGTACCCACCATTCCTGTACTAACATTATCACTGCACTGGGTTTTCTGGTCTTCATAGATGACTGATAATAGTAGACTCACCTAGTCTTCTCAGGACTAAGACAAATGTTCTTTTATATATATATATATATATATATATATATATATATATATATATATATATATGTGTAGTTTAGGCACAAAACCTGAGAACAAAAGAAATAGAAAGGTCATTTTCAAGTCTTAGAATGAAGTAAGCAACATCAGGGTTAAATCACTGTGGTATGTATGTTAGTATATATGTCAGCAAGAGAGAAAAGAGAACAAAAATATCCCAAAATGAGGTGAAATTATTGAGCTCAGACAAGAAAAACAGCGATGATCATGCAAATGATAAAAGAAAGCAGAACCTATTTTTTTTCTCAACAGAGTCAAGAAAGGAGTTTGAAAATAGGAAGGTTGACATTTGCATATTATCGTGTTGGACATGTTTACCAAGTCATTTTCATGCGATGTTGAATCACATGGGGAAACAAGGCTTGAGAACTAGAAACTTTGAGTGAATCCTTCGTGCAAATGATCTCTATCCTTGTAGAGATAGAATTATGTGCATAAGTGATCACAGGCCTTCAACAGAAGTTTCTTGGTGACAGCATTAATGAGTAGAGACTGAAACTCATCCAGCCATTCTTTTTTAGATAGTGCTCCTATAGTTTTGGTTCTACTCGATTTCTTTGCACCGAGAAAGTTCTTTGGTCTTTGGTTCAAAGGTGTATCTTTTCCTTTTATCTACAGCCATAGTCTGGCTCTGGGGACAAAGTGAGTGAGAGGCAAAGGGAGGTGCTGCTGGCTCAATACAGCTCCCAGGGAAGAGACCAGCATCATGGTGTGGGTCCACAACCTGTATCAGCATGCATACCAGAGGACTGAAATATCCACTTAACCTGAAATGAAGGTTCACATCATGTAGAGTGAAAAGAGAGTTTTGGGGAAAAAAAAGAAAAAGAGAGAGAGAGAGAGAGAGAGAGAGAGAGAGAGAAGGCCTGCGACAATCCAGAAAATAAAAGTTTATTTAAAACAACTTTTAAACTCTGATTCAGAGGAGCAACATCAGGTCAATCACTATATCCCATGAGGCCATCCACATGCCAAGTCCCTGCCTGGAAAGTTGGTTTTTAATGGTGTGGTTACAAAACTATGTGTCCCTAAGTGGAACTAAGAAAACTCCAAAGGCACATCCATTCCAGTTCTATGACACAGACCTAAATATAGAGTGGTTGCAAAGCTTGACCTAAGTCAAAGTTATCGTTCTATCTAGATACCATTTCATGATCCCCATGTGAGATTACATTCTTCACTATTCAGGTATTGTGAAACATTATCTCACTTTTTTTTTCCTATGATATCAGTGAACTAGATCACTGTTAGGACTTAGAGATCTAGAAAGAAAGAAAATAAACTATTTAGGTACAAGTCTAGCTTGCCTCTTTTACATACAAGAGAACAAAGTCCATTAGGTGGTTGTCCAAGCTCAATGAAAAGAACACAAGATGGGCTGAGATCTTCCCTGAGCTCAACTCACGAGTTTTCCTGAGTTTCTTGTTGTCTCCCACATTAGAGGGATTCAAAAGAAAGCTATGAGGTGACTTCTCAGGGCCAGAGCTTGGGCAATAACCCACAAGAGAAAGTTCATCCCAGTTTGAAATCAGGGTACAAGGGATAGGTGGTATGAAGAAGGGGAGGACGAGACAGAAGTCCAGCCACTTTCTCTTTGTGAACAGAGGTCGTGAGGTATTCTCTGCTTCTGACTCCCCTTGGCCCTGAAAACGTGTAGACCCAGGTGACCTTCTCAGAAGCATGGACAAGGAGAGACAGACCTAGACACAGAAAACCGTAGCACATTTTCCAAAAGTCTGTCCCCTCATCACACAAAAATCTCCTATACACAGCCCTTGCTTACTCTTTTTGACTTCTGCCAACTCAGGCTACCATCCACTCATCTTCCACTGTTCTTTTTTTTTTTTTTTTTTTCTGTTATAAAAGAAAAGCGAGTCTAGGACCGGGAATATAGCTCAGTGGCTCCAGACAGGTGTCTTACAAGCGCAAGGACCTGGGTTCAATCCCCGGTAACCACATAACAATACTGGGCGTGGAGACTCACCCCAGCAGCAACCAGTATGGCATACCACAGTGCCGGGTGTGGTGGCTTATGCCTGTAATCCCAGCACTCAGGAGGCAGAGATATGAGGATTGCTGTGATGTGAGTTTGAGGCTGAGCTCAGGGCCAGCCTGGACCACAAAGTGAGACCCTGTCTCAAAAAACTTTAAAAAAAAAAAAAAAAGCGAGCCTCATTAGCAGGTCTGAAAACTGCCAACTGACTATGTGTGAGAGGTAGGAAGACAGTGGACCTAAAGACCTACTGTTCCTATAAGGAAGAAGAAAGTGGTGGACAAAGCAGAGATAAAGGATCATAATTAAATTCATACTACTATTTCCTTAGAAACCAGACTTCCCACATGAAAATGAGAATGGAATTTAGAAATAATCTGTAAGTCCCTGGGAAAATCAAGGCTTTATGTAAGAAAAATGACCTAAAAATAATGCATTGAGTGATCTCAACGCATTTGACTGTTGTAAAAACAACAGAAAATGACTGAAGTCGACCTTGAAAGGGTGATGCATTTACACAAGTTACTATTGTAATCACTCAGAAGCCAACTATGATGAGCTGAACAAGTGCTTTAAGTTCAAGACAAAGTGTCATCTTCAGCATTCTCCGACTTGTTTCTCATTTTTCAACTACTAGTTTTTGTAGTGGACATGTTTACTTGAGACAAAAAGAAAAAAAAAAAAAAAAAAGGATTTACTCTCAAATATTTTCCAGCAAAGGAGAGATATTTAAGTTCCAGCCTCAAACAGCATTCTCTTGAAGGATACTGTCACACAGTTGTATGAAACACCTTGGCTTAGTAATTTCTGGAATATATTTCAATTGTCAAATGAAGGAACGAGATGCCTTTAGCAAAGGAGTGACTACACTTGAACACTGTGTAGGAAATGGAGGGGAAACTGAGGCAGAGGTTAGCACCGTTTGTCACGGGTTTGATCTGAGTTCCACTTTGGTATTTAAACAGAACTTCCTTCTGCCTTTCACATCTCAACTCTGACTTCTCCTAGAGTTGGACACAAAGGGTTGTAAGGACTTCAGCTTCCACATTTCCTCATGCTACACCTGAAACACTTTTGGATAGATTGGTAGAACCTAAACTCTAGGCTTCTTGAATCTACTCTGGATACAGACAAGCCCCACTGGGCAATCAAGACCTTAGCATGGAAGTTGGGAGAACTATCCTGTCAGCCAATCCAACTTGGCTAGCAGCCTTTAAACCCATGGTTTCGGCATCCTGTATTTCAAATTCTGACTCTAAAGGCAAAAATCTGGAAGTTTTCTCTAGACTTACACTTAATTTACAACAAGCTTGTGAGCACAGGGACATGAGACAGCAGGCCACACAGCTGATGTGCTCTGGCCTCTAGCATGGAGAATTCTTACCTCGCCTTAAATTACTTGTTTGACAATCCCATATCCAAAATATTCTCAGGAAAGCATTGTGCTTTCTTGCCTTGAGATAATGGGACAAATGCCATGCTAATTTTCAGAAAAATAGTTAAAATCATATAATTGTACATGCTTTCAATTTTGCTTCCTGTGTTCATTTTTCTTCCCTCTAGAACCATTTCCAGGGATCCCAAGAAAATGAAAGAAACCACTGTGACCGAAATGGAATGCATAAAAACCCTACTACCTCCTCCTAGAGGACAAGCAAAGGATCCCACGACTTGGCCCTGGCCCCTCCTTTATGCCCTCCAGCCTCATGTCCACTCTGTACCCACATGGCCATCCCGGCCTTGCTCCCTAGCAAAAGGGAAAAGAGTTCCATCTCCCGAGGCCGTAATGTGAGAGACCTGGGAGGAAATGTTGTCTTTTGGGAAATAGCAAAATTGTGTGACTACATTAAAGTCAACACTATTTATCTTCACCTCTTGTCCTGTGGACTGACAAAGAGACACCACTGTTAGGCCCAGCCCCCGTGTGCAGCTGTAATGGAAAAGAGGCAGGGACTGGTACTTTCAAGTGTCAGAGCTTTTGTGCTGACTACTAGTTTATGAGGCTGATGTCAAGCATTGCAGTCAATGAAGGCTTTGTCCTAGGTGTATGGGGCAGGACAGTGGAAAAACTGCCCTCTCTTATATCCCAGGCCCATCCATCTTCCCCTTACCCCGCTTCTCAACTTTTCTGTCTCTTGAGCAGACAGAGAGAGGAACCCTCCTGGGTTAATGTACTGGAAAATTGCTCTGCATGTTTATGAGGGGGTCCCTTCCAAATGAAAGAAAAAAAGGAAGGAAAAAAACTGGGAAGAAGAGTCATTTTTCCCACTGAACTCATTGGCCTTAAGCTTGTGGGTCTGACCCTGATTAAGAAAATCTCAATGTCCTGCTAGGAGGTTTATTGTGGAGTTTGGCAGAACATACTTCCGATTGAATTTTTTTATTATTTATAATCACAGAGTGGTTTGGGACATCTCTCATCACCCACCCCACCACCAACTACCCTGACCCCGAAGACATGTACAGGCGCACACACACACACACACACACACACACACACACACACACACACACACCTGTGTATCCAGCCTTTACCTTTGAAGAGGCCCTGGAACAATCCATTCCACTCCTTAGAGGAGCTGGTATCCCCAAGGCAATTCCCTATAAATAGCAAACACATTGTTTTCATATAGTTCCCTGGAACCCTGAACCATGTGAACTGTGTCATGGATGGATGTAGAAACCAGAGAGGGTGTGTTACGTGATATCATTCACTTGCTTATTTTAATTTTTTCCCCTAGCTAAAAATAACACTCTCAATCTTTAGCCGCTTTCTCTCACTCCTATTTCATTCCTCCATGGAAGACATTAGGCTGAAACAAATGTCGTGTGAGTGGTTAAGACATCAACCATGTTTGCTCATGAAATAAAGGCCTATAGCGGTACCCAGAGATTCTATAAAACTGAGCTAAGTTCTTCCAGAATTTTCTGTGCAAAACTTATGAGAAATTGGAACGCAAGAGTCTGGATAATTTTAGCCATTATAAAATTTCAGAAGCCAAGGGACACGCAGCGAATGTATTCTGTCAGAAAATGAAAGAAACTGAATTAGCAGTGAAGGGCGTGTTCTTTCTCCTGCCACCATGTTTGCAGAAATTACTGGCAGCCTCCATTATTAACCTAGTCAGAGAAAATGGAAGTGGGGACATTGACACACAAAAGTGCTGCTTCTTGGATCCGGTTGGAGGACCAAAAAGATTTGTTTAAAGACAAAAATGTATTTTTTAAAAAGCTTAAAAGTGACCCAAATGAATGAAGTCAACAAATTGGTCAAATCCATCTTTAAGTGTCTCTGAAATGTGAGTTCTGTCCCCAACATCTCAGATATAAATATTGACATAAAACTGTAATTTCCTCACAAATGAGTGAACAACTTTTCTCTCCTGCCAAGCAATTTAGGCAGAAGGTGACAGAGCAGAGATGTTTTGTTGTTGTTTTATTTTGCTTTTTACTTCTCACCATGATCTCAAAAGTTAAAATATTGTCTGACACAATTCTCCTCCCGTATAGCAAGAATCTCTTGTACCTTCTCCCTGATCTTTCCCTGTCTATCTACTCTCTCAAGATGGATCCCATTTGAAATCTGATTTTCTCTTGTGCAGTTCCAAAGTCTTGTTTGACTGCTAAACTTGGGACTCATTTAAATATTCAGTAAGATTATAAAAGGAAGTGGGGTGAAGCTGACAAATCATACCTAAAAGAGTGAGGAGCCATCGTGAAGTCAAACACACACATGAATCAGGACCTCAGATCTCTTAGCCTATACCCTTTTACAGAAGAGGGTCAGAAGCTTTTGGACCCCAGGTCTGATCCCTGAAGACCCTTAATCAGCAGATGTTACTGTAACATGCTTGGGGAGTCGAGTATAAATATGACCCCTGACCCTGGTGTCAGCTGATCCACCGATTCTCTTAGAAACATACTCTCCACCTTTCTGAGCGCTGCTCTTTCCCACCATCCCCTTCTGATGGCTAGACGCCTTTGCCTGGGTTTCTCTGCCTGTGGCTGTTGCTGCGATCCTCACACACTTGCTCACAGTGTGACCTTTCTCTTCATAAAGGTCAAAGGCCTGAGACCTTAGGCCAGCCTCTTTTCATGCTGAAGGCCAGCTGATGAATCACTCCAACTGGAAGGGAGCAGAGGGGAGGGGAGGACCCTGAAGGCCTTTTGAGAGGAACAACTGTAGCCTATACATCAGCATTTACACTGTTCTGACACTTTCTGAACTCCGTCTCCTGTCTGAGAACCACAGCAAGGAGAGGCCAGAGAAAGCACAGGAAGGTTTCAGAGCAGGGAGAACCAGGATTACAGTCTTTTCGTGACACTTCCCGAGAGAGAGAGACAGACAGAGACAGAGAAATGGAAACTCCACTCAACACGCACCTTTGATTTTTCTTTCAGAACCATGTTCACAAAAAGTGAGAAAATGATGTGCATTTTCACTTCACTGGGAGAACTTGGCTCAAAGTGATTTTGATTAGCTATGTATTAATATATTTTTTGCTGCTAGTTTATAAAGACATAAGTGATTTCATTTTTTCAGGACATCACAGCTCATCTCCTACAAGACAACTCCATATGGGTAGAATGAATAGGAAAGGATAGCACTGGGTGCTATGATCTTCGCTTAAGTTAACTAGAAGGTACTTACATTTCCATTGTTCTGTTCTTCCAATCAGGGTCTGACTCGGAACTTTTAATTTCTAAGCTTTATATATTTAACCTGATATTGATTCAGAAAAGCTTTAGAAGTCTCAGCAGGATAAGTTTGGAAATATTACTGAGGTTTAACCAGTAGCTTGATATTAGAAAGGAGCCCCATATATTTCTTCTAGGGACTAGAACATGATTTTGTGATATGAAATTTACTGAGTTACAGCTCTTTCAGGAACTTACTTTTGTGATTCTCTTTGATCATTTCAAGAAATTCACACAAAGACCAAGGAACAACATCTCTTTTGTGTAGATGTGAGTGGAGAAGGGAAATTACTTGGTCTTTATCAATATTTTTAAAAAATAGGCCTATGATTACCTTTGTTAATTTTAAATTTCTTATATTATATTGATTTTAATAAGATATAACCTTAGAAATAGGAATTATTTTTGTTTAGCCTAGAAAAGATGCTTATGTGCATACATTGTCTTTATTACTTGCTTTCATTTTCCTTCTAGTTTATTTTCCTCCTTTATCTGTTTTTCTCTGTTATATAGAGAAGTGGGGGCAGTGACAACATCTTGATCATGTTTACTTAATTTAAAGTATTTACTTTTGAACTAAAATAGGGAGGGAGTTGTTGCTCTCAAACTCTATGTTGATGGACAAGGCAGCCCATAGGTGACAGTTTCCTTCTTCTTATTTGCATAAATTTCTCCTTCAACCAATTGGGTTCTTAAGATTTACCTCCAAGTATTAGACTATGAAAAACTATCTTCTCAAAAAGCTAGGATTGGAGGTCGCATTTGACCCTGCCATTGCTCTGCTAGGTATATCCACAAAAGAATTAAAAGATTCATAACACAGCCACATATGTGCACCCATGTTTATAGTAGCTCAGTTTATGACTGCTCAATCTTGGAAACAACCCAAATGTCCATCAAGTGGAGACTAGATAAAGAAGATGTGGTTCTTTTATATAATAGAGTTTACTCTGCCATTAAAAATGATAAGATTGAGTCATTCACACTGAAATGGATGTACCTTTAGGACATCCTCACAAGTGAAATAAATAGGTCACAGGTGTGTAAATATATCTTTTCTCTGGTGTGAGAAAATAAAGATGTAAATGAGTTGTAGTATGTATAATTGATATTGTGAAATAGAAAATATTTAAAAGGAAAGAGGGTGTAGGGTTAAAGAATGAAGAGAAAAAGAATGTGATAGTTATAAAAAAAGGAAATAAATCTTATGTATATAAAAGGTGGAGGGTTGCAGGTTGGGTGAGGGAAGGGGAAAAATGAGAATCAAGTCATGTCATATTCTGGTACAAACTCTCAATGTTGAATGAAATGATGATGTATATTCATAATGTACCAATAAAGATTTGAATTAAAATGAAAAAAAAGAGAAACCTATCCTCTCTTGATCATTTGGTGATATCTAAATCAAGAGTTCCAAAAGTTAGCTAATCATCAGATGTACGTGAATATTTTTTGTATCACAAATGGCTCTGGGCTGGTATCTTATATTTATGAAGCAAGAGGAACTCTGGATTTCAAAGGAAATGTGAATATCTATGGATTATTCTATGTGTTTTAGTTTAGATTATTTGTCTTAAAATTAATTATTTTTACCAACAAATACAAATTGTAGATGTGTGTGATGTGCAGGATGATATATATATATATATATATATATATATATATATATATATATATATGTGTGTGTGTATACAAATTTATATATATTTATGTGTATATATAAATTTATATATATATACATGCACACATATATACATACATACATACAGAAGGAGGGAAAAATTAAATATAAGTAATTAAGGTAGACTTTAACTTACTTACTTGTCACTTTTATTGATGAGAACATTTAAATTATATTCTCTCTTGCATTTTGCTAAAAGAATTTCCCTGCCTCAGCTTCCTTTCTTAGGCAAACAACCCTCTACATAAGTCTTGACCCTAGATTCAGTTTTCCCTCAGCACATTCTAGAATGCTTCATCTCTATCTCTTTGACTCACTTTCTCTTGCTGCATGCACACTCACCATTTTCCTAAAATCTGAACTCAGCACAATTCATATTCCATCACTGACTCACTTTAAGTACAGATAACTGTTGCATCTTTAATTCCATGTGAACCTACATCATGCAGTTGTCTGTTAATTATTCATTTGAAGTCATACAAAGGATTCAATGATGTAACATAAACTTTCTGATGAGGACAAATCTATTAATTTATGAGTAAATATAAAATAGGGTAATAAATACAAATGGTATAACATAAATCTTGACTACTGTGAGAGCTCAGAAGAGATTGTTCGAATTACATCTTCAAGTTTTAAGAATTGAACTTGCATAGATATGTGTGCAGCATCCAACTGGAACAGCGAAAACAGAAGAACTAAAGGCATTCAAAGAATGTCGGCCAGTTTGACTTGCCAATTGAAAAGCTACACATAAGAAGAGAAGGAGGAAAAGATCAGAATGTGTAACCACCTGGAAAGGAAAGAAAGCAAAACCAAAATATCTGGGTGGAAAAGATGCCGCTGGCCTCTCAGGGGAAGCCTGCTTTGCTCAGTCCCACAAGGACACTAAACATGTAGTCTGAAGATCATATTACTGTGTATATTTCCCAACCTTTGATTTTAAGTTTCTTAAACAAGATGCTTAATTATCTGGCCTTCAGAAGAATTCCTACTGATAAACAAGAAGAATGAAGCTCCAGTACAGCAATGACTTCTCTCTTCTTAATATTAGATTTTGTTCCCAAAGTGTACTCTGCCATTCCCCTGGGTCCCAAATCCATAAGCAAGCAAGTCATTATGACTCTTTATCATGCTCCCTTGAAGCAAATGTTCCCATTTCTTGAATATTGGGGACTCATCAGCTCAATCAGTGAACGTTGCATTTAATTTTTTAAAATAGAGCCAGAATTACTCCAACCTTAGGAAATTCAGTTGAATAGATGGATGAAAGTGAATTTTTGGCTTTAAAAATTGACTATCCTTATTGTCAATTCTAAATGAAAAATCATAATAAGAATGTTGTCAGACCACAATGTAATGAAAATAATCTCAGTGGCAATAGAGAATAGCATTTGGAGGTAAAAAATATAACCCCAGAGAAGTCACAGAAGAAAATAAAACACACCTTTAAATTATATAAAAATAAAAAATGAAACTCACTGAACCTATGAGGCAGGTAGTAAATGTAGTGAACACAGACCTCTTTACATCTCTTTCTCACACACACATATGAGAGATAAATACAGATGTAGAAAAAGTATAACAAATTTAAACCTTAAGATTTAATTTCAAGAAACTTGATCAGAGGCATTTAAAAATATATAAGAAACAAAATAAAAATTAAAGTAAAAATCAGTGAAACTGAAAATAGAAAAATAATGGAGAGAATCAATAAAACAAAAATTGGTTCTGCAGAAAGCTCAAACATGAAAAACTCTGAGATAGGCTTACCAGGGGAGCAAAGGACACAAACTACTAGTACTATAAGACCTATTTTTAGCACTGATTCTCAGAGTATTAAAAAACTAATAAAGGAAAACAGTCAGAAAATCTAGACAATCCCACAGATTCCTGATCTAGAAAAAAGAAACAGATATGTTGAAAGGTACAAACTTTCAAATCTCAGGGAAAAAAGGAACAAAGAGTTTACCTGAATATCTCTAGATCTACTAAATGTATTACATTAAGAATCAATGTGAATATCGTATCTTTTCTCTGGTATGAGAAAATGAAGATGTAAATGAGTTCTATAATGTATGTTATATAATGAGAAATAGAAAATATTCAAAGGGAAATGGGGTGACAGGGTAAATAACGAGGGGAAACATAATGAGATTATAATAAAAAAGAAAGGAAAGAAAGCTTATGTATATAAGGGGAGGGGGTGGTAGAGTGGGTAGGGGAATTGGAAAAAATGAGAATTAAGTTGTACCATGTACTGGTACAAATTCTCATTGTTGAGTTCAATCATGATGTGTTTATGTAATGTACCAATAAAGATTTCAATTTTTTAAAAAAACTGAATCAGTGTCCTCACCACAAAAACACATCCATCCAGGTGATCACACTCTTGGATTGCAGCAAGTGTGCAAAAGGAAACACGACCAGTTCTCCACAACTCTTTCCAGTGAATAAGACACAGCAGAAAAGACACGTCTCGCCTCATCCTTAACCTTAACGCTCACCTCATGATGTCAGCATGACTTTAATCAGATAGCTTCTATTACTGGAATACTGGAACAAAGCACACACAGTATATATTTCTATCAATTTATACACAAAGATCAGTTATCAACATTCAATGGCATTCATAACAGTAATTACCAGACAACCCGAACTAATGGGGGACATTCTCACCCCAATAAAACAAACAAACAAACAAACAAAATTTAATGTTGATATAATAGTCAGGGATGAGAAACTGGGCTTTTTGAGATTAGGAAGAAGAAGACCATCTATTTTACCATTCCTATTTGTAGCCCATTAGAAATCCTAGCAAATGAAATGAAACTAGGACAAGAAGAAATGAGTGTACAAACAGAAAAAGAAATAATACAACTATTTTCATTAACAAATAATAAGCTATGTGAATAAAATTCAAAGAATCGAAAACAAGCAAACAAGAAAGCAACCTCCTAAAAATAATAAATGAGAAAAATAAGATCCTAGGACAAAAAAAAATCAATGCATGAAAATAAATTACTTTTATATACAAAAATGAACAATTGCAATTTTTTTTTGAAAATACCATTTACAATAGCACCTGGAAAAAGAAAACTAAGTTTAATAAGATGTGCACAGACTCCACATATGGAAAAGGACAAAATACAATGAAATAAATATGATCTAAGTAAGTAGGGGGCCTTACAAAATCATAGATTCAAAGATTCAACTTTATAATGTCAAAGCCATGCTATCAGAGTATACAGCAGTATAAAATGCAAAAGGAAATAAATCCAATATTGGGCAGTAATTCTATAGATAATAGGCAAACATTTTCAAATTCATGTTTTCATAGTTAATATAGATTTTCTAAATCTCTTCTCTTCAAAAGTAACTTCTTTAAATTTTTCTCATAGTGAAAGTTCTATTGTGTGTGAAAAACATATTTGTTATGCTTTTTAAATTATATTTACTGAAAAGAAAGCAATTATTCAAAATTAGTAATTTCTTATATAGTTACTATAATCAAAATTTTATCAGTTTATAAGGGAACAATTGCAAACAATAGAGCTAAAATACAATATTCTTATGAATTATGTTTTATATTGTGAGTGTGGTTGCCATGAATTAAAAATGTCCTGAACATCTCAGTTTCTTGAATACGTAAAACACTAAGTATTATTATTATAGGGTTGTTGTTTCTCAAGTATTGCAAATGGAGATGCTCCTATATTTCTCCATGAGCTTCCACCCTGACCAGGCATATATATTTATGATGCGTTCTGATCAAATCACCTTCCTTTGATTATGTTCAGTATACTGTCCTATACTTTCAGGTAGCATTGAAAGAAAATGTTCATTTGTTTTAGTTTTTACTTAGCTTCTTTTCAGATTACAACACAGTATTCAGTTAAGCGAAGGAAAGTAAAGTTAGGAAATGTCTTTGTTCATACGTCCGTAGCCCTGACAGAATCTGTTTGGAAAATGGATCACACTTTGTCATTGCACTACTTTCTTCAGCTCACACCCAGGCTGAAGTTCACATGTTCTCTTTGATCTACTCTTCTGAGTAAATCTGAAGTGAGATGCTATTTAGCAGAAGAAACTAATGAGAAGATATTTGCCAGTGAAAACAAAGTCCAAAGCAAGGAAACCCCACCCGCCAGCAAAACTTTTGTTAATCAGAGGCCTTCAGAGAAATGGAAACACGAACTTTGACCCTCTCTCTAGAACTGGCCTTCTGAGGACTGGACCTAGCCCACTGGACACACTGGCTTGAGTCTCACATCAGGGACGATCACAGAATTTGGTGTTCTTTCTTTCTAATTATTACACAAAAGATACTAATTTGAAGGTTTCTATTCTCCCCCTGTCTTCTTTCCCATGGATACGTCTTTTGTCTTTTCAAATGTCGGATTAGTCCATATTTTATTGAACCGACACAGCTTGAAAATGATGGGATATGGAATTCAAACCCAGTTTGTCTGACCTCAGAGCTCTTTATGTTTCCTGTACACTTGGAATTTCCTACGGAAGAAGTCTTGTGTGTAGAAGAAATAATGATTGATAGCCATCTCCAGTTCTCACCTTTAGCAAACTTCACCCACATGGGAAAAAAAGAAACATAAGCTGGGAAGTAGATGAGGGCAGCAAAGGGAAAGAGTAAAGCTGGAGTCGCTCGTGGGACTCAGACTGTGTCGAGAGGTCAAGAATTGAGAATGCAGCATTCATTATGCATGTTGTGAGATCAAAACGTTTTTCGAAATGTGCCTGGGAAAATGAGAATTTTCCAAGTCTATTCTAGGGAACCGTGTGCAGAATTGCTTAGACAAGGTTCAGGCTTGAGAATTCAATTAAGAGATTAATCCGAGCGGGAGAGTAACCATGTGGATCTGAACTCAAGCCATCTCTGTGGGAAGGAAATGAATATGACAAACAAAAATAAATTACCAGGGCATATTGATAGGAATCAATGACAAAATAAATACTGAGGCTAAGAGATATGCAGGGAACAAAGAGACTGCCAGAGACTGCATACCCCTGAAACTAAAATGAGAGTGAAAACACTATGAGATAAGGAACTAGGGGGTTGGGGTGGGAGGTCATAATTGCATTTGGTCTGGAATCAATTACTTTAAACAATTGCAACTAAGAACTAACTTTCTAAAGATCACCAAGTTAGAAAACCAGCTGATATAATTTTGGTAATATTCTGCAGTGATTCTGAGCTACAGGGAAAAATATAACATGGCTCATTAGAAGGATGTCCTACTGTGACTAAAATAATTCTAGACCTAGGTTGGGATTAAGCAAGAAAACGACTCCATACTTGAATACTAGACCCAGCTTCATGGGAAACGGCAGATACTTGAGAAAGGACACAGAGAAGGAAGTCCTTGGGGAAGCAAAACAGGATCAATGAAATTCCTCAGCTCTACATTTTTTAAACCCCAGGAGCAATGGATAAACAGATGGTTGCTTAAAACATAGGCAGAACTTTTCTTTTTTTTTTAATCTAAGAAAGAAAAACTCCTCTTGTCCTAACTTTACCCTCAGTAATGCCATAGAGTCAGGCAGCACTTCTAACACATGTATGAATGAACTTGTTAATGTTTGAATTTTTATTTCCTATCATGTTAATACAATAAACACAGTAATTGTTTTGATGATTTTCCTGAATTATTTAATTTTTTTAATGAAACTAACTTGGTTAGCAAAGTTTTTGTTTCAGTAACAATCTAGGGATGAAATGTTCACTCAGCAATTCTGTGCCTATGTACATATTTTTCCAAAAACAGAATTACTCATATATAAAAAACTTTGCAAACAGTCAATATGGTGTTTTGAGAAGTTTTGTTATTCCGATGAGGCCAGGTGTGTTCAGGGTGGTATAGCCATAGAGAGAAGTTGTCTTATTCTGATCATGGAGCTTGAGCACATTATAAAGTACGACTTTGTCTTTTGAAAATGTCACCTGTAAATGTTGGTTTGGGGTTTTAAAAAAACCTCTATTTTATCAGGCACCAGAATTCAGCTCCATCACAAGATCATAAGGCCAATGAACATTTGAAAGCAAAGACCACATTTTCTTAGAGTAAGCCCATATCTGCCTTAGGTGCACATATCCCAAATCTGGTGGTGAGGTGGATTCTTATCTTTTTTACTGATACATGTATTTGTGGATTGCTACACTGACATCTGTGTTTATTCCATATATGACTGTCGCATTTTCATTGCTGTGCATTGTTACTTGGAAGAGCTTCTGTGCAGGTGGCCAACAAGCCAGCCCTTCTCTTCCATAGAATCTGTATTATTCGGACACTCATTTATGCAAATTCATTAACTCAGGGAAAACACTAACTCAGCAAATATTTACTGGGTGCACATCATATCGAGCACATCAGACAAATTAATCTCCGAAATGACTGACTGGATTGTTTGCCCAAAGTCACTGGAGGGATTTATCAAAATGGTTAAACCACTCTGTGTGTTGAAATAGCAATGGAATCAATACCTGAAGAGACCTAGATTTTTAATGGCAGTGGACACAGTGTTGCAGGGGGTTTATACAGGTTATCAGTCTAGTCTCAGATTATGTGTTTTCTGAAAGACAACTAATATGATATCTTCACAACTACACCTTAACATGGAACCTAAGAAGGAAGCACTCATTTTTCACTATGTCTTTGGTGACTGGTTTCTCTCTTCTTTGAAGAATTCTCTAACAAACTGCAGAACTCATATGGCATGTGAACAGTGCCTCATGAACTAAATGCCACCATCACAGATGTCTGTCACATAAAAAGATACACAAACATATTTCTTTTGGTTAGGTTATAATTACTGCTAATTCGTATTGTTTCTGTCTCTAGGGTTCTTTTCTATTATCATTGTTATTTTCACTCATTTATTCAAATATCTATGAGCACAAGCCATGTTCTAGGAAATTATATTTGAACAAATATCTAACCCAGGATGGTTCATACTAGGCTGGAGCTTCAGGAATGGCTTGGTGGAGATTCCAGGTTGAGGACAATGTACTAGAGAGGCTTGGTGCTTCCAGGGGTTTGTTCTGAGTTAAGACTTGGATTGAGGATTGATCTCAGTGGTTCCAGTGCCTGCCTTGCAAGTGCAGGGTCTCAGAGTCAATCCCCAGTAACTGAATACAACAATGCCAGGGGTGGAGACTCATGCCCACCAGCAATCAGCACCACATACTACAGTGCCAGGCAAGGTGGCTCATGCCTATGATCCCAGCACTTGGGAGGCAGAGGCAGGAGGATTGCTGAGTTCGAGGCTAAGTTAGGACCAACCTGAACTACACAGCGAGACCCTGACTCAGAGGTAAGACTTGAGGAGTAGAGGTTAAACCTCTAGGGTACAGGGTGAGAAGCAGATAGCTGAAGGGGTCTCTTCTAGGTCCTGAGAGGGTGGTTAGTGGCAGGCTTGGCCCCAGGTCATAATAGGACCTTAGAACCAGAGTGACTACCACTTAGCCACATGGACTCCAACTACAAAAAATACATTGTTTCTATACACTTCATTTTGAATTTAATCAAGGTCTTCAGGGCCATAATCCAAAGAAGCAAAGGCTGTGTCTTTATGTTTTATCCCCAGGCTTCACACAGGATCATTCCTATACTCCAGGAAGTTTGGAATTAGTGATTCAGTGAATGGCATAAATAATGTGGTACAAAGTTAAGTCTATGACAAGGTAAGTGGGTAGTATATACATACATACGTACATACATACATACAAAATAGTTGAACAGGTGACAGACAGATGTAGAGATAAATACAGAGTGTAGCAATCAGAAACACATGTTCAATTTCTCTGATTACTCCAGCAATCAATTTCTCAAATTATTCCAAAAATTCATTTCTACAGTTGATGCTGATTTTACTAGAGGTGCTGGGCAACTTCTCCTACCTCTTTTATTCAAGATTATATCCTAGTATATCTTAATCCTTATCAGCCTCTCCCCATTGCAGAAGCTACTCTCTTGTCATATACTTATCAAATTCTAGACTATCAGGAATAATGCAGAAGCATCTTACCACCAAAATCTTTTGACAGAAAAAGTCCACAGATATTAAGGTTTAAATGTGACTGAAAAAATCGATTTCTACCTGGCAAGGAGGAAAGGACAAAGATGAGGAAGAATTTATAAAGAAACAGGCTGAAATTGGCATATTTTGCACTATAATCATGATACATGGAGATGAACAAAACAATTGTCTCTACCATATGTTTTAATATTTTTATAGGAGTTACAATGTCAGGCCCTTATTTTTCTCTACTTACTATATTTGGAGGAATATTAAAACAAACTCTTTAATCTTAACAGAGCAAAAAAAGCCAGTCTTGCTGGCATTTTTAACTCTCCTCAATATCACAGATCAGAAATTAGTCATTTGAGTAAATAATTATACACTTCTTAAATTAGATGTCATTAGAAACGTATCTCATGTCAATTCAAATTTAGATTGATATTAAATTTTTATTTTTTAATAATTTCAAAAATAATTAGCTACTGAAGGGATTATTACTTTTTTCATTCTTTATCCACTTGGGCTATTAATAATATTCTTTCTTTTTTTAACTAGGAAAGAACCCACACTGATGTTTCCAGAGATTCACAATGTTTTTCTTATCCTTTACTCCTGTGACGAAAACCGCTTGAATCCGGAGATAGCATAGTTTCAGCTCACACACGACGTTCCCTTTCTCAACACCCTTACATACAGCTGAGTGTATTTGGGATTTCCAAACTCTATCCTAGCAATGATGAACAAATGACTATAGTTCAAGGGTCAGCAAAAGGGGTCGTTTAAGTGGAAGGTTGAATAACTCTAAAGAAGAGTCACCATTTAAGAAAGAGATTTAACAGGTTCAGGACCTCTTAGTTGCAGAGTGCGAGTCTCGTCTTTCCTTTGCTGGCTCGTCATCACGAAAGTGTTAACTTTCTGGATGCTGGACACTTGAGCTCTATGAGGTTTTGTCCTTCCATTTACTTATTCAGTTAGTTTGCTATGACCTCACGAACAAAGCTATATTTCAGGTTTTATGAATCAGCTTGCCTTAGGGAAAGATGTAGTTAAATGTGTATCTTAAATTTGTTCTCATATTTAAAACCAAATTAATTCTGTAAACATGATTCTTAAGAAACATATTGAATTGTTGAGGTTAAAACAGATGTTATCGAGCCATAACAGGAACACAACAGTGATTTGTTATGTTTCTGTCTACTTAGAAAGAGCAGGCCACAAAGGAAGCCAACCTAGGGCAAACCACGCGCACCAGACAGAAGTCAACTATCACATCCGGGTCCTCCCATTCCTCTTCCCGGCTCCTTTGATTTTGGCATAGAGGATAAAGACACATTTTGCTGAATCTGTTTTCAATGACCGCCTGCCCATGAATCTGAATGAAAAATAACTGGGTAATAAATTATGAAGGAACTGCAGACTCAGTAGAGAAATGAGGAGCTGACAGGTTCTTGTAAAGATGAGAACGCGGACATTTGTCACCGATTAATTCATTCAACTATTCATTCATGAAATGATGACTGCATGAGATGCAGAGCCAGGTACAGCATAGAACACAACCAAGGGTTTATTTCAGATGATTGACCGCAAACAAGTTCTAGAGTTCAAAAGAAGTTTATTATTTTTTTAATTTTGTAAAGTAGTAAAAAGTACTTCAAGAATACTATTTACAGTAAGAAAGATATATATGGGATTGTTGAGGTAAAATTATTAACTAAACAGGTATTTAAATGAAATTCACTTTTTTTAGTTGTGCAAAGCTAAATAGTAAAAGTACTTAAAGAAAATTATTTAACTTTAAAAAAAGATATAAAATGTGATTATCCAAATAAAACTATGATCTATACACGCACATATCAGTTTATAACCTAGATGTTTATCAGCTATGCTTATTTCTTCTTGCTCTAAGCACTGAGCTAAATATTCAGTTTAAAATTATCCCTGGAGCTGTGGCTATGTTATAAAACAGAGCCATCTCTTCCATTAGATTCATTTTTATGCTTTAACTTAATCATAGAAAATATTCTTTTCCTTCCAGAGGTTGAATTTTATTTTGAGCAACCCTAGAGTCCTGATGAGGACAGAATCCATCTTTTCCAACCAGAAGTTATCTCCGATGTATCCAAGTTTTTGAAAATATTCTGAAAAAACTGTTGTAAGTTACATTTGGTATATCCTTTCTTAGTCTATTTTCTTGTTTTATTATAGATACTTATTTTTGTATGTTTCCCCTTAATAGGTTTTATTTAGGTATATGAGCCAATTTAGAGAAGAAATGCTCTCGGCACATAATCATGACAGACGTTCAGTACATGTAGTTGCATATTTGCTGGAGGAAGGAGGCACCACTTCAGAGCTGTGTAAAGACTCCAGCTGGTCTTGTGAACACCTTGAATGGACAGCAGAGTGCCTGTCTGCCTGAGTCAAGTGAAATGCAGTCATGTATCCTCAGAGTTATTCTGGAACATAGTCTCCAGAAGCTGTGAGCTCACTATGGGCGTGGCTAACACTTCCAGGCCACTGAGCAGTTAGGAACTTCCCATATAATGTTGGTAAAACTGTAGAGACTCATCTAGGATCAGACAACAAAAAGGGGAGCAAGAAAAATATGTTTTCTTCCAGCAGTATCTCCTCCCAGTGACCAAAGCAGAATCAACTCCTAGAACTCACAACAGTAGTCCTGGCATTTGCTCTCCTAGAACCAGGCCCAAATCCTCAAATCTGCACTTCTGAAAAGAAAGAAGCAACTATCATAAAGATAAATCTTTGTGTTTACCATGAATATATTCCTGGAAAAGGCATCATAATTCCAGATGATGTCAACAGAATCTGATTTTCCCATGGCGGCAATCCTGGGGTAAGGGAGCCTGTGTCTGATGGTTTATTGCTTGATGACTTACAGAAATGACAGCAAACAGCACAGTGCACACAGCATACCTGCGTGCTATAAGGTGCAAAGCTTTCTGGAGTATGTTGGGAGGCATTCAAACTTGGAGGATAATGACAAGTTCTTTAACTTTCATAATACAGTATGTCATTAAGAATGTTCTAAAAGAGACAATGTGGAATTAAAATAAAACATTTAAAGATGGCATTGGGAAAGATGATGCACAAGGCCAGCAGAGAAGAAAGCCTGTCACAGTGCAGGAAAACTGAGGTACGCACTGGGCATCTTGACGTCGCAGGAAGTGGACGCAGAAAAAGCTGTGCATGAACATAGAAGGTGTCACCTATGCATCACAACGTCAAGCTCAAAAACTAGTTTTTAAGAATAAACAGGAAGATATTAGCACATGAATAAGAAATCTAAGTTCCCAAACTTTAAATTGAGAGGAAGAAAGGAGGGGGGAGAGAGAGAGACAGAGACAGACAGTGACAGAGAGAGGGAGAACTTAACATGGGAGAAAGGAGAGGAGGGGAAGAGGGGAGAGGAGAGGAGAGAAGAAGGCAGAAAGACAAGGCAGGAAGGATGGAAGGGAGAGGCGAGGGAGGAAAGAAAGAGACACAAAAGGAATGTAGAAGGAAAGTAAGAAAAATTAAAAGACCCTCTGGCTATACAAGACAGATTTACTACCTTTGAAGTGTGTTTATTTGCTAGTGTTCTGAAAGTAAAAGGTAAATGGAGTGTGGGGAGAACGTAGAAGAGTCCAATGCACTTCCATAGAGCTGTGCATATTTTCAGAGTGTTAAGTTTAATGTGATGACTACAATGAGACAGAAAAGAATTTTAGACTTTATAGCTGTTAGTAAATGAAACTAAATGAGAGTAAAAAACAAACATTCTGTGGAAATACAATGACATCAGTTGAGAGAATTCCTACATCATCCCAGTGTTTTAAATTTATTTAAATTATCTGTGTATCTTTAGTTGACATGGAATGACCTTGTATCTTTATAACATACCTTGTGATGACTTATCTATGTGTACATTATAAAAAGACTAATTCAGGCTAATTAGCATATCCATCAGCTAAACAATTTATCATTTTTTGAGGTGAGAACATTAAAATCTGTTTCAGCAATTTTACAATATTCAGTATGTTATTATTAGGTTGGGATACTATGCACTAAGATGAGTCACTGAAACTTGTTCCTCTGGTCTAACTGAAACTTGGTACCTTTGACCAACCTCTTCTATTTCCTCCTCCCTTACCCTGCCCCAGTCTGAGGAGCCATTGCCCCACCTCCTGTTGCTATGAAAATAATTTATTTGGATTCCACATCCAATTGAGATCATACAGTGTTTGTCTTGCTGTGCCTGGATTATTTCACTTAGTCTACTATCCTTTGTAATATGGAAACTCTCTGCAAAAATAAAAATACTATTGCCATAAGTTCAGCATTTCCACATCAGGATATATAGGACAAAGAGCTAAAAGTATATTTTGAAGAGATATCTGCACTCATGTCTACAGCAGCCCGATGCATGAGAGAAGAGACAGTTTAAGTGTCACCAGTGAGGGAATGGAAAAAGCAATGTGGTACATACACACCAGGAGATACTAGCTAACTTTTAAATGAAATAAATGTCTTCTTAGAAGACATACATGGAACTAGAGGACACTATGCTAAGTGAAGTAACCTAAGACGACTTAAAAAGCAAGTATGAGAAAGAACATGCAAAAACTCACACAATTAAATGGTTATTTCCTTAAATTCCCCAATTGCATATGGAATGAAGGAAAGAAATACTTCTTTCTTTGTGATTAATAAATACACAAGGCAGTATTTCTCAAAGCACTTTAAAACTCTTTTTCATTCAAAACCAGGCCCTCAGACATCAAGCGCGGGGTGTTTTTCACCTCCCTAGTGACCTCAGCAGTCATATTCTGAAGAAGCTGGAGTCTCAGAGTACAGAAACTTGGGCTTCAGCCTCAGTTATTGAAGGACATCATCTGAATCACTGAGAATCTCTGCGATTGAAGAGTAGCTGATGTCATACGAAGGCCCTGATGTGTAGGAGGATCATCATGGCCAGCAGCCATAGTCATCTGAACTAAAATTATTGTGACCCTTTTGCAAAGTTAGACTCCTACATGACTTGAGTTCTGGGCATCCAGCTGGGGGAAATGGGAAACAGAGCAAGTTTCTCCCCCACAATCTGGAAAAGGGATGATCTGTCCTCAGAGATCACCGGAGATAACTAGTGCATCACCCAGGTTTCCACTGAGTAAAGAAATAAAAGAATGCACGAGAAATACAGAGATCATTTTATTTGTAAATGACAAATAATGCTTTATGCCGAGTTTCATTTAATTGTGTGGAATAAGTGAAACAATGAAGTACTTATTTTGCTTCTGCTTTGTTAACGACAGAACTTGTTAAAATTTATTGAGCACCCACCACACATGTGACACTAGAAAACAAGGATGTAATGTCAAGGGAAATATTTTTGGAAAACTTACTGAAAGCATTTTGAAGAAAAAAATAATAAAAGAGAGTAAAATAAAGATGTGTTTTCAGCTCTCTTAAAGTCTGTCCATTGACCTAAGGAATGAGAGGGTATGCACATGGGAACCAGGATAAATTAACACAGTAGTTTGTGATAATAGTGGAGGTGACAGGGAGAGACTGAGTGTGTGTGTGTGTGTGTGTGTGTGTGTGTGTGTGTGTGTGTGTGTGTGAGAGAGAGAGAGAAGGAGGGAGGGAGAGAGACAGACAGACAGACACAGAGAGACAGAGAGGAAGAGAGGAAGAGAAGGAGGAAGAGAGGCAGCATGCTGCACAGGTTGTTCAGGAAAGGTCTTTCCACTTGCAGAACTTTGGAAAGAACACAAGTAACACCCAAGGGTGAATGTCTAACTGGGGAACCTGAGCTAAGAGGCTGAATTATGAAAGGTATATGCAATGGATAAGGCCAGTATTTATGATCAAGGTACCCAGCTTTACATACAGTTATCCAAATAAATGCTCAAGCATAATTTCCAGTGTTTCGTGTTTTCCATTTTCACACATACATATTTAAAAGTTCTTTTCAGTGACATATTGACTAATTGACACACACACGCGAGCCCGCGCGGGCACCAAGAGTTTTTATTTCTATATCTGACAATTCCTAAAGATAAGATAAATCAGATCTTCTCTTGCTTTCCCCTTTCTTTTTAGTCACATACAGTCCTTATCTGGTAATCTTGGATTCAAGAATGTCTAGTGTTTGAAATGGTCAAATAGAAATCTTTACTTCGTGCAAGCCAACTTGTTCTACGAGTTTTTTATTTCACTTAAATGTTTACGTGAGCGAGGGGTGGAGTTGAGATTCCTGACTGCTCTATGCACACAATTAGCGACTAGGTCTATGCACAGAAATGCGGCACACGTACTTCACGGTATTTCCAAATGGTTGCATGAAGATGAAACCTCTTATCTTGACGGATAATTATTACGATTTCTCTGGAAGAGTCAAACACTACCCAGCAGCAGAATAAATATGCACCCAACTTTCGTAAAATCTGCGCACAATGCAGGTCAGATGGTTAATGAAGCCATAAACTGCTGCGTCTCAGGCGCTAGACCTCACCTCATTCACTTGGCCGGGGAGTTAAGAGAGCCCAAGATGTTTATTGCCGGAAGCCATCCTTGGAAAGCCCATTCTAAGCCAGCTCTTTGTAAATAAACATATAACCTTTGCAAAGGTAATTTAAAGCTAGGCCTTAAAGAAGATGCTAAGAGTGCCGAGAGAGGGAAAAAGACGATAAAAAATCTCATGAATAAAGTCTAAGGCTGCAGGCTAAGGTGTTATTAAGTCTCAAGCTGTTTTTCCTTCAGTTTTCCTCGCCGCTGAAATAAAAACAATTATTGCTACGATGCACTAAAATTAGAGCACATTTGTCGTTTTTAAAGGCAGCTACGACTCAACTTTAGCTCAGTAGTAAAAGCAAAGGCAAAGAAAACAGTGGTGCCCGCGGCTGCCCTCTCCGGGCGTGGCATCAGCCAGAAAGGAGAAAGAGCAGCCAACTGGCTTTGACAGCAACTTCCCTGGTAGAGAAGACCTCGTAAAATGGATTTAAGAAATCCCGCTGGATGGTTTCCAGGGCCATGGCGGCCCGCAGAGCCATTCACGGAGCTTGGGACTGGCTGCCTCCCCACCAGCAAGGTGAGCTTCCCACAGCAGGCGACGAGCCTTCCCCAAATCAGGAGCCGTGTCCTTCAAAGCTACAGGTTTTTAAACTAGTTGGTTTTTCCTCTCTCCTCCTCTAAGGCTGTGCAGAGAGAGGTGTGCCTAAGTGATCAATTATTAATCAGCACAAGCCCCCACATCACTTTGGCTAAGTCGAAAAAATCAAAATGGGCCACTCTGGTTAGCCAATCAACACGAATTGGCCGACTGAGGCTTTTAGTCCAAAAATGTGTGTCCCTCTTCCTGTGGCTCGTGTGTTCCTTAGGCATCTTAGGTAGTAAGTACCTTCCTTAGGTAGTAAGTTCCTTACTTACTTAGGTATCTCAGCCAGAAGAGGTTCGGCTGATCCCTTTAATTACTGAGATAATTGCCTTAATTCTCTCTTCACTTTGCTAATGTAGCTTTGGCTTCGAATATTATGCTTTATCTATTATGTCGCTGTAATTGAAAACCAAGAAAGAAAAAAATCTGGGTTATGACCCAATGAATCCTAACTATTTAAAAAAGAATGTTGTAAGGGAATAGAACATATATGCATGTGGATATATGAAGGTACATATCTACGTGTATATATAAACATGTCTATATAGTAAATATAAACCACAATGCAGTTATAAAATATTTAGATACAATCAATCGGACACTTGAAATAAAAATACATTTTCAAGGCAGAAATATTTTCACTAATTTCAAAGCATGAGCTTTGAGATGGCTCAAATACAGAAATCAGCTATCATGTAAATACTGTACATATTCCAGCATTTCAACATGAATATGCACTTTAGTTTTTGCAGAAAGGAAAAAAAATACATCTTAGGCAGAAGAATAGGGGCTGTCAGAATGGAGAGCCCTGAATTTCTACCTTCCTAGATTTTGCTCCTATCCAAAGCCACAAGTCTCCTTGGGCTGTGAGTGCTCATTCCTTCCCCTCCTTGCCAAGAACTGTGGTGACAGGTGAATTCTGGCCAAAGGTGCATCACACAGAGTCATCCTTGATTAGTTGTGGTCCAGCTCCCCTCCCTCACAAGATACAGTAGAAAGTGCTGCTCTTCCCTGTGGCCCCTGTGACAATTCTGCGAACAGAACTGAGTGTCCTTCTGAGGTTACTATGACATGCCTAGAGCTGCTTAGCCATAAGGCACTGTAGAAATTAAAGATACTGTTGTTCACAGGACAGTGGAAGGTTAACCCAAGTGCAGAAATGGCTGAAAACAAAGGAGGAGAACGCAGAGGGCGTTTGTGGTTACTGATGATGTTGCTTTGACTTTCAAGTCTTTCTGTCAACTCTTGTATGGATCGTAGCTGTGCAATGTGTGCTGCAAGTGGGACTTCTCATCCACTTTGTAGTAGGAAACTTTTAGTATGTGCGGAAAAACATGAAAGCACCCATCGTCCTCAGAATGATCAAAGACTACAAGATGAATTTATTAACTCACAGACAAAACATAATGGTCCTCATTCTAGCCCTTAATTCTTTTAAACTATTCACTGGGCCTTCGAAACACTGTATAGGTCTCGGTGCAGATGTCTCTGTGACCACATCTTTATGAATATCTTCTATGATGTGTCTACATTGGAAATCTGAACCACAGCCATTTTCAGGATAATGTAGATTCTAACCACTCTGGGAACAGAAAGTGTGTTTGTGTTTTCAGAACCATTCCTTCAGCACATGCTGAGTGAGTGTCTGTGTCTGCTAGACAATCTACTCCCTGCCCCAAGAGTTTTGTGTCAAGCAGGGAGACACTATCATCAAATCAACGCACAGAAAAATACAAAATTCTGATTGATACAGATTGCTGATAAGCAGTAAAGTGCAGGGAGTATCTATAGCAGAGTCCAATAATTAGTGAAGGAAGGCTTTCTTAAATAATAAGGACCTGAGCCAAAGATTAGCTCAGTGGTTCCAGCAACTGCTTGGTAAGCATAAGGTCCCTAGTTTGATCCCTAGTAACCATGGCTCACACCTGTAATCCCAGCACTCGGGAAGCAGAGATAGGAGGATTGTTGTAAATTTGAGGCTAGCCTGAGCCAAATAGTGAGCTCAGAGATAGTCTGAACTACAAAGCAAGATTTTGTCTCAAAAAAGAAATAAGAATCTGTTTATAGAAACTTTGTTTTGTCCATATTGTTTCATGATCTTAGAAGTATTGTTTTTCTTCCATCTTGTGAGATAGATGCAACCTGTTAATACTCCCACTTTATGAACAAAGAAGCTGACACGCAGAGCGAACCAAGGGTTCTCGAATTGAGATCTGAACTTCTTTGAATGGTTGAGATCAAGACAGGCAAGATAACACTCTTACCAAGTATTCCTACCACACAAAAATCATTCCCAGTCAGGAAACAATCAAATGAACCAAACCAGCGCTTCTCAAAAAAGTACTGACAGCCAATATGTATTTGAAAAAATATCTGACATCTTTAGCCATATCTAAACTATACTGAGACTCCTTCTCATCCCAGGGAGAATGGATGGTGTGCAGAATACAAACTACAATACAAACTGGCAGGATTTGGGGGAAGGAGTCTTCTTTATGTTGAAGCACATGTAAGCTTGTGTATCCACTATGGAAGCCAGTACAAAAGTTCTTCAGAAAACTGAAAATAGAGCTACTGCTTGATTAAATGGCAGATATTCATTCATGTAATCTTCATAACAAACCAGGTAGATGTTATGTCTATCTCTGCTTCACAGAGGAGGAGAAAGGGTTGTCCCAGTTACGGATCTTGGTGCAAAACTGTGACGTGATCCCTGACACATCTGCCTCTCCGGCATGATGATACACAGCTGCTGGTAGAAAGAACAGCATGGAATTCACAAGTGTTAAAGTAAAACCCAGGCTGTTGAGTGATTTGAGGTTTTGATCAGAGCCCAGAGGTGCACTCCCTACCAGTGCCCACTGTTTGGTGCTGTGCGATGCTATGTGCCTGAGTGTGCACCTCCTACTTTCTCAGAGTAACCTCTAGTTAGTTACTTACCTCTGTCCCACTTTCTAGGAAGTTATCCCTTGCCTGAACATTTATCTCTTCTCTCTGGGTCAGGTGTAAAGACAGTGAGGAGGTTAATCAGATCCAGAATTCCTTCACAAGCTCTATCGACAGCTTGTGCTACCCTCCATTCCAGCTCACCATCCACATTCCTGTGAAATGAATACTCACACCCTGCGGTCAGTCTGTGATTCTCTATTAAATGCTGCCAAGAAGGTGAAATTACCCATTGAGAAAGGCCTAACTGGATGTGGAAAAATTAAAAAAAACAAAAAACAAACAAAAAAAACCAACCTTCTCTCTTTCTATTTTGGATCCCCATAAGAACCTGATAAGTTCAAATTCAAAACCAACTTGTAACTGTGCAACTCAAGTTCCATTTCTTTTCAGCTCAAGTCTGATGTCTTCATCCAAATAAAATGAAAGTTTAGGGATGAGTTTAAAAACCAATCGTTGAACATTTTGAACATCAAAAATATTTTTTAAAAATATAGTTTAATGAGTTAAGTATAAACGGATAAGGAATACACGCCTCAAATTTTTGTAATATCCATTTTGGCTTAAAACTAACAGATATATAGTGAGGAAAGAAAAAATAACTTTATCCCCCCCAAAAGAACAGGATATTGGCAAAGAAAGTGGCAACATATGACACCTCCAAAGTCAATGGCTCTCATCCTCCTCTTGGGGAGGAAAACCTGCAGTGCTCACAGTCAACACTAGAGAAAAGACAATATCTTGATTGAAGACATGGGAAAGGTAAATACACTTTTTTCCTCCCAAAGTTTGAACCCTTGTATGTTCCACAATTATTTTATTCTGGTTAAAAAAAAAGATAGAGACATTTTCTAAAAACATTTTGACTTGGCTTCTCATGGTATATTAAAAGCACACTGTAGAGAAACAGACTTAAAGTTTGCAGGTTTAACCCCAGGGAGAGAAAATTATGGTTCCCTCCATTTATCCATGAACCTTGCAGCTGGTAAGACTGCACTCTGTTAGTAATTACACTGAACAGATGAGGGACTTTTTAATTTTTTTTTTTATTTTGACCTGCAGTTAAACAACATTTGCTTGCTTTATTTTTGGTTAAAAAAAATGATGAGGCAGCACCAACCCCAGTTTCACCCCAGAGCTGTTGATTTTTCCCCCTCCCTCTTAATTTGTTTCAGACGATGAGTGCACAGAGTTCCATTTTAGTGGGAAGCATTTGCTGCCAAGACCTTCAGGGGTTTTATCTGCAGTTTATTTTGTTAACTACAAGTTTAAGATTGTTGTGAGTTCTCCTTCTCCTCCTCCTCCTCCTTCTTTCTTCTTCCTCTTCGTCTTTCTCCTCCTCCTCTTCTCCTTCTTCTTCTCCTTCTTCTTCTTTCTTCTTCTTCTTCTTCTTCTTCTTCTTCTTCTTCTTCTTCTTCTTCTTCTTCTTCTTCTTCTTCTTCTTCCTCCTCCTCCTCCTCCTCCTACTCCTCCTCCTTCTCCTCCTCCTCTTCTTCTTCCTCTCCTTCTCCTTCTTCTTTTTCTTCTTCCTCTGCCTCCTCCCCTTCCTCCTCTTTCAAACTTTACAATGTGAAAGTTTATCTATTGGTTTTAGCAAAAGTATTCAAAGCAGAAGGGTGAAAGACAGATTTGGAGTAGCCCAGAAATTAACAAAGAATTTAAACCAAGGACATTCTAAAGAGACCTGATAAAATAATACAAAATGAATTCACTGCCTGAAAGGCTTAGCCTGTAAGCCTCACTCCACTCCCACCCTTCCCCTTGTAATTCAGATTTAACACTAATAAAAAAGAGGAACTAAAGATAATTGGCTAGAATCAAGCATTACATATCAGGCATTTCACAAGCTAACCCAGATAAGCAACTGCAACTCAGTGCATTTTAACTTATGAGTTCCAAAACAGAAAACAACGACTCATGAGGTGGAAAGAATGTAGTACAACACATTGCCCTAGCTGGTATTTATAAAGTTTTGGCAAAAATTCATAACAATTTCTAAAATAATGTGAAAGTGGCCTGTTTCCGGTTTCTACCATGAGCCATGCCTGTCATGAGGATGTTGCGGTTAGGGAAAATGGCCAAGGATTTGCCTGGCAAGAGAAATGGAACAGACTGGCTGCTAATAATCCTTACGTTTGCACAGATTTTTTTTTTAAATTTTGTGTTCCAAAGAACTTTCACATAGCTCCTTCTATTCCCTCCACACAATGAACTTGGCTGGCTTTATTTTACGATGATAAAGCTTAGATTAAATGATGGAAGGACCTAATGAAGGACACAGAGGTGTCGGGGTTCCCCTGGAAAGTTAAGTCCACTTTTCTGACTCAGACTCACAGCTTCCCTCTTTGTATTCAGATCCACAGTAGTTAGATTCAAGGCTTTTCTTCACGTCCCCCACCCCCTAGAACTTTTGCTTTCCATCCCATGATCCCACAGGATTCCACGGGTTTTCTCTCCCAGGACCATGGAAAAATGGGAAATCCCTACAGTTCACCTGAAACTGACACACATTCCCATAAAAGGTACAGGTTTCAGTTCACTGATCCATATTTCAAACAGTTTAGGAAGTTTTCTAATCTGAATGCCAGTGTGAAGATTTCAGGCTGATAGAATCAAGGGCTGCTGTTAAACCGGAAGGAAGTGACCCGATGTATAAAATGTAGCCAAATAGTTTATCTTTGTCTACAGTATGCATTTTTTTCAAGTCGGAGTATTATCATGCCCCTGGGGTGAATAGTATTGCATCCAAAGAATACACAGTGCACTGGAAAGAACAAAGGTTTTATTAAAAAGAAAAAGTCTGGGCTATTGCCTTGTGTCTACCACTTGATTGTCATTTGCATTTGGGTGTGTTTCTGGCCACAATAACATTACCTTCTTTTCTGTAAAATTTTTCGTTTGACTTTTAAAAGGTTATTGTGAAGATGAGGTTAGCACATCGGATGTGGCTACAAAATGATAATACATTTGTTCTATTTTGTTTTAGGCATTTTGACTCATGGGAGGTGAAGGAGGCCATCTTGTAGCTAGGGTTTCCCAGAAGTAGTGATGGTCTGCAGTTGTGTGTGTATAAATGTCCTGAGACCAAATTAATTATAGTATCATTTGTATGGAGTAAAGGAGGGCAAATTTGGATGACATTGAGATACAGGCTATCCCCACAAGAGACCCAACCACCCAATGGTGATAGAGAGAATGGGATAAAGTGGATCTGACATATGTAGAGAAAGCACTGCTAATTCTTTTAAACGTACTATTTCATTTAATCCCCTCTACAACCAGGAGTGGAGAATTGAGCAATTATATAATTATACAGCAAATAGATGGACTTGATAGCCAAACTGAGTAATTAAGACTGAAAACATTATTAACTGAGCCTGTAAATGAATCCTTCAGGTATTTATCTTAACTCTCTATGTCTCTTTGTTTGCTGCAAATTATCAGCCGTAGGTTCTTTCATTTGGTTAACTTCATTGGCACTAAGTGCCCATCAGATAATTCCAGCCTAAAATGATTCCCATTGTCTTCCAGATTATCTCAATACTAAAAGAAGTTTCTCACTTTTCTTTTCTTTTTTTTTTTTTTTGATGAGGTTTCATCTGCTATAGGACTATCTTCAATAGACATGAGACCAATACTCAGTATCTGCTACAAGCTAAGTATCTTTTACCCAAAATTCTTTGGACCAGAAGTGTTTTGAGGTTAGCACTTGCTTTTTAGATTTTTGAATATTTCTATATACATAGAGATACCTTGGAGATGGGTCCTAAGGCTGAACATGAAATTCACCTACACTATACAACATGAGCTGAAGGCAATTTCAGTCAAAATTTTTAGTGCACCTGCTACTTGAGAGTGACTTGTCCAGTGAGGTCACATGTGGAGCTGTCCTCCTGTCCTGTCACAGTGACACTCAGAATGCTTCAAGTTTGAAACAGTTAGAATCCTAGATTTTTGGATTAAAAATGATCAAATTGTACTTTGTGGCCCTCAGCCAAAAATTTTTCTGTTGGTTTACATATAGTTTCAGCAAGAAGCCATAAATTTGATGGCTTTGATGCAACTGAAATACAGACAAACAGGAATTAGGCTAGAGATGGGTGCAGGGAAGGATGAAGAAACATCTGCCTACAAGATGAGATGGTCTTCTGTTTTATATGACTTCTGAAAGTTGATGTTTATTTCAAAGCTAAATGCCTTGAATACAATCCTAGATGAGAAAAAACACAAAATTATAAAAATTATAAACAGGAAGTAAAATTCTATAAAGGAAACATATCCCCTATAGACTCATCATTCTTTTATGTTCCCAGATAAATAGCTTTGTTATCTGTTTAAATAATCTTTTCTGTTTGTCAGACAGCAGATTTAGTGGCAAATATGTAGATTGCTATTAATACCCCTCTGAACCCTGAAAGCAACCTACTAAAAGATGAAGATACATTAGTAAATACAAGGAGGGTTGTATATATGACCATGAGTGTATTATCCTTAAAAAAGTGACAAGACATGTAATCAGAGCTGATTAGACACAAACACAAACATTTCATGCTAAAAACAACTGTATTGTCAAAGGAAAAAAGCCGTCCCTCAAACTTTGGATTAGAGATAGTTAAGATATTTCTCAGACCTTTGCAGTTTCAAAGCTCTAGTCTGTGCATCTCTATTTCAAGCCTCGTTGTTTGGATTCACGTAAAGGCATCAGTATACATTTGGCTTAAGTTTCCACTTCACTTGAGAAAGAAAGCGATTCCTTCTAGAAACTTGCCAAATTCAGGACAGGGTTCCAGATCATGCCAGGTATATCCACAAGATAATAGGAATTGAGCTTAGAGGTTAGGAATAGAGTAAGTAGGTTTTCTCTTCCTCTCTTAGTTGTATTTTTCTTAAATAACCAAGAGTGGAGGTGAAAAAGACTCTAGATCCTCCCATTTGATTTGTAAATTGTGTCAGTCCAGCCAACAGAGGAAACAGAGGACTTTACATTTGATATAAAATGTTGTTTTCTTTTGAATTGCTATTAAAACTCTAGCCCAAAACGAGAGAATGTTTTTTACAGACCTATGATCTCTTATAATTTGCTTATTTCAGCTCTCTGATCTAAACTGTGTTTGAGCGCAGCTGCCCTCTCATATCTGTCGATGAACAAAGTGAAAAAGACCTATTAGGAATGGAAAGAATTTTTCTGTTTACATAGTATATGAGTATTTAAGGAGAGGAGATATAATTTACTCACCTCTGTAAGCAAGGTTCCAATTGTTCTGGAAATGAACTTACTATTTTAAAATCGGCACATTCTCCTTTTATTTCAAAATTAATTAGAGAACAGACTTCAATATGTACACTTTGCCTGTGTATACACAGAATTGGAGCTTGAAGAAATCACTTAACTATTTCAGGAAGAAAAATACTTCATGGAAAACATACGATTGATTTAAGGCAGGAAGAAAATTCTGTTTGAATTATTAAGAGAACTATGAGCTTTTAATTCCATTTCGTGTGATGATAGCCACCCTCTAAATAATTCCTGTCTCCTTATGATCAAGTTTTATTCCTCTTCTTATGTGCACTTTAGAGATGATCACAGAATCCAAAGCTGTAACATGTTATCATGAAAATTTAAGACTCACTTGATGAATTTCATAGTGTCTCCATGTTTCAGTTGTTCTCTTGCTCAATAAGGTACAGTTAATGCTGCAGCACATTCTGTACCACAAAGGTGACAGAGTGTAAATAATTCAGATGTAAGGACTTTGCTGTGTGTACATGTGTGTTTGTACATGTGCTGTGTAGTTTTTGTTTTTCCATTTGAGACAAGGAGAGTCTAGTTTCTGTTTATGTTTTAGAGTTCATTTCCTTAGAAGGAACAGAAAACTGTTACCATGTCAAAGTTTCCACCCAGAACAGGAAAGTGAACCTGAAGCTAGGTATCCATTTAGCATGAATCCCTTTACAAATTGTGCTAATTGGCAATTGTAGGTGGTCTTGGTAGACAGACTAGTAATTGAACAGGAAAGAAGTCACAATTCCCCACGTGCATCCTCTGGTTCCCGCACAATGTCGCAGTAACAAGATGTCCTAGGTGTTCAGCTAATTTCCCCCATTTAGCGGCTGAGGAGGTGAGGAGGGAATTTGAGCTTTGCTATTGGAATGGATCTGTAACAGGCACTGAATTCAGTTACAAGAAACTGAAGGAAACTATGTCAGGCCCTTCTTGAAGCATCTTTCTGACTCACAGCCAGTCCACAATGTTCCATGAAGGGTTTGCAATAAAAGTAATATGTTGGGGAAATTAAATCATGAATGGGAGCTGTTAATTACACACACATTGCTTTAAAGCTGAAGCAAATACTTCTATCTGCCCTTTGTTGCACATTTTGCATGCCTGCCTGTTCCTCTACTGCTGTTGCTCGGTCTGTTTCTCTCTAATCTACCACCCCTAACACTTCCACTACCCAATTCCAGGAGCTAACACAAATGTAAAATGTAAATTGTGGCCTCGATTACTGCTACTGGAGTGTGGAGAGAAATGCAGGGTTCTGTAATAGCCTGGATGTGTCGGGGATCAACTTCCACGCCCTGGTATCTTCACACCTCTGCTTGTATCCAACACTTTGTGCTTGGGTTTCCTCCCCACTTCTGTGCTGCGGCCAATCATGTGTGTTTCCCCTGCTAATTTACAAGCGTTTTTCTTGGCGCAGCAGACAACTTGTCTATGCTTGAAACCTCCAAGCCAACTTACTTTACATTAAAATTTCGTTCTCTCTCACTTCCCCACTAGGAATCCTGAAAGATAATTCTGCCAACATTACCTTCCAGCAGTGATCATCAATGTTACTGTCTGTGTCATTCCCAAAATGTTAAGGTATAATTGGTGATGATAATATGCTATTCTGACTACTGTCTCTGCTCTCTATGAATGCTAATTTTGTTCCTTATTTCTGTTGTTGTTTTCACCAAAGAAGTGGCTCTATTATTCCAAACTTGAGGATAACTGTAAGTCAGGCAGAAGACCACGAAAGGGCAGCTCGATATGCTCAGTGCAGAGGGGTGGTGAGCAAGGAAGTCATGGTGGTCATTACTGCTGTGGGATCAGTGATGGCTGTAATGCAAAAGAACCTGCGTGTCATCCAGATATCACATGGAAGTCAATGGACGTATTTGTCCAGAGATGTCAAGCCCAGGGCTTGTTCACCGATGTTTGTTTGGCTGAGACAGTGTCTTACTATATAGTCCATGCTGCCTTTGAACTCAAGGTCCTCCTTCTTCAGCCTCCCCAGGGCTGGGATTGCAGGTGTGCACAGAATGCACTTGAGTTCTTTGGTATAAAGCAAGATCTAGAGAATTAAACGGGGAAGCGAGAGGTAAGATATATGTTGTAACTCATCAAAGCATAATCATCACTTTTGTCTAGGGCAGTGAGAGCATGTGAATGAAGAGGAAAGCCTTATTTCAGTACCATTCAGAAGCAATACCAGTGCTACTTATGGGGGGGGGGGAGTCAAAGTAGAAGATGACTTCTTAACCAAAGAAAAGCAAGAAACAGATGTTGCTACATGGCATCAAAAAGCCAAATGGTATTTTGTTTTGTTACTGTTAATCTGGATGCCTGAGTGCCCTCCAAGACAAGATGCCTGTAGATAGTTGATAATACAGATCTGAATAAGCACAGAGGAGTCAGGACTGCAGAAACGGGGGAAGATCAAAGCCATGCAGTGTCCTGGGACAACGTAAGAAGGGAGTTTAAAGTGAAGAGAACAGGGAACAGAACCATTAAAACTAGCAGCATTTAGGTGTACACAATAGAGTGAGGCAATGACGGGACATGTGCTCTGACGTACACAGCATGGACTTGTACGGTGAAGAGCTGGAGTGGAGGTGAGTTTCAAGTTGGGTTTTTGGTTGTAGTTTACACCTGTGGAATCCAGACTCTTCAAAGGAGAAGACGTAACAAATATCAGCAGGCAGAGACACCTCGAAAACACCTAATGAAACAACTCCACCAAATTTTCCCACAAGCATGATTACTAATACTGGGCTACACATGCACCCAGAGGTATAGATCCCACTGCTGACTGGCAGGGTCTGGGAATGGGAGAGCAGACAAGAAGGGAAAGAAAGTTGAAGTAAAAAGAATCAACATATGATGAATATATGTATTAATGCCTCACAATGAACATATTCATTATCTATCACAAACATACAAAAACAAAAAGATTTTTTGAAAGCGTCCATTGCTACTTCTGATAAATTTTCAGCTTTGAATGCTTTAAACCCAAAGTGTGTTTAAGGGAGTCAGAGTCTAAGAGGTTGCATTCTAACGGGAAACATTGATGTTTTTGAAATAGTAAAATAATGTGGAATTTTTTTTTCAGATTATTCGTATTGTTCAGACCATGAATATGCACTCAGCACCAAATTGAAGAAGTGTTCTGTTTAAATAATAAATAGAATTATATCCATCTTACATTTCATTTAATAAATATCAACTTGACCTGAGTTGGTTTGTGTCACTGATTGATGTAAATTTCTACTTTTATTTATCCTTTTATGAGCTCAGAAATTCTAGAGACTATTGACTATAACTGAGGAATATCTGGTCAGAAAATAATTACTTAGGCTGGTACTGAGAGTATAAGTTCTAACTATAGTGGCTACTTCTGTTCTCAAACTAATGCTTTATTTATTTAGCTGTTCATTTTAAGAACATGAAAAGCATATTTTAAAAAAACAAATTAGCCTTGGGAACAGATGAATAAATATGAAAACAATTTATCCCTTTAACAGCCTAATAAAATATGTTTTCATTAGGCTAACTGACCCTGGTAAATTCAATAGCCATCAGTTAAGTATATTCATCATTCTTGAGAAGTATATCCAAACCTTTGCTCATTTGCTGGTCCTCAATGTGCCTTGGTTACATGATGATCATTAACTGTGACATCTATAATGTAATACTTTTCAGCTTTTATTTTTCTATAAAAATGGTAAGATATCTTTTTACTTTTTTTAAAAAGAAAGCTTTGAAATCCTATTTCAAGCCACTTTGAGAATGGCAGGCTATGACTGAAACTCATTTTTGTTCTCTTGTTTAGTCCTTTCGGATTTTCTCAATAGCCACCTTAATTATCGCTTTCTGTTACATAGTTAATGGCCTCAGTTTTGTTTCCTACACAGGAGGAACCAGATATTGACCTTTTACCTGGCAGGGACCCAGTGCAAGCATAGCTTCTGTTGACAGTGGTGCCTGAAGTTCCTTTAGATGCCAACAGAAGGTATGATACTTGGGATGCCAGTTTCTGCACCCTGTCCTGACGTATGACTGGACCAACCAGGACTTCGGGTAAGGAAAGCAGACCATGGGTTCTTGCCTCCAAACCTAGGTGGCCCACATCATTTCCAAATGGGAACATGTCAATCAGGATCCTAAGAAGGAGCTAAGCAAGGGTACAAGGAGTTCCCTCTGGAAGGTAGAATAGGGTGCCATGGCATCCAGCCATGCTGGTGGGCCTGGGACAGGACGGGTAACGACACAGTGACTCTTCCAGTCAGTAAGTGGTTGTGAAGATCTGAACATATGGGCTGTGAAGACAACCCAAGAGAACCTTTGTATCCATTTCTGGTCTTTTATTTGCTAGCCTATCATGTGGGGCACGGTTGCTCCCATCTCTAAAACCAAGAACACGTGCTCCTGTTTGCACATCTGGCCTGAACAAGTCTGGCTCCAATTTAAAGCCTACATGTTGGTCCAATTCCATTATTGGACAAGGAAATTCTGTTAACTGGTGGGCTCATTTGCATGTCATTACCCAGCATGCCTACCCCAGCTCACAGATGTTCCCCAGACATGGGCTGGAGCAAAGGGGGCGGGGAGGTGATGCTTTGGAAACAAATAGACAGATTGGTGTATATGTTACTCAAAATTCTTTTCCTCTGTTTTCTTTCAAGAAATAAAATGTAATCCAAACTTATGTGTATTTACCCAATTTTGAGGAACATTTTTCACCTTATTTTCAGGAAATTTAAACAAGTAGAAATAGGAAAACATCAACACCAGGTAATGTGCTGTTACTACATGTGGAGAAAAGGAGAGCCACAGACTTCTATCCTGTTTTCAACATTTGACACAGAACTTGCTTTTCCTGGAGGATCAAAGCAATTTTTTAGTGATGCTAAACTGATATAAAACTGTGTAGTGTCTCTGTGGGACTAAATTTTAATAACAGCTGCAGTCTGTTTGGAAAGCTTTCAGTTGGAAAATTGACAGGCACACCGTTGTGTCTTCAAACCCGGACTGGCTTAGCCCCCTTGTAAACTTCTCTGAGAAGGTCCTTGCTATTGTTTTCTGAAAATAAGGGTTCTGGGAGAACAGCTGCAAAACTAGACTCTAGAAAACATGACATCGTTAGCATGTTCACACTTAAAATTTCAGGATGGACTTTACTTACTAACATTTTATGAAAGAAAGGAATGCCTCATTTGTAACAGAGAGACCTAGAAAATAAGATAAAATAAAATACTATAATGGCTTTGGGGACTGAAGTTAGAACACAGGTGTTTTGAGGGGAACATAAACATTTTTTCCTAAATGAGGCGTTGAGGGCTGGGAGAGGGGCAGTAAAATTAGTGGAATTACTGCCTGATTTTAAGCAGATGATTGCTCCAGTCGGACACCAGCGAGTTTTCATTAGGGACTCTAATTTACAAGCCATTCAACACATTCCAGTGGAACACAATAGCTCCCCCAGGTCCTAAAGAATGCCAGCTCTCCCACTTTATGGCAGAGATGCTGAGCTGCTTGACTTGAGAGGCCAGCAGGACTTCAATGTGGAGCTCAGGACCCATAAGCTGGAGATGGTCACACCATCTTCTGAAGGAGATTGTCCTGGGGAGGCAGCTGCTAACACACAGTTGCCTTTGGGTCTCACATATAATTGCTTGAGCTGTGCTAGTAGACATGATAGGTTAGGAGATGTGCATGTGGTGTTCACAGAGTGTTGTTTATTTGCATGTAGTAATGACAGACTTACTTCTAACTGACATCTATAAAATAGTGGCTGGCCTTGCTTCTGTCAACACCTATGATTGCTGGTTATGCCGGCATGCTTGATAAACAATTTCTCAATGTGACACAGATTTACATTCCTGTTGAGAGTGGAGATTGAAGTGGTCTACACTGCATGTATGGCATCAAGACAGTCCATGTATTTCTACTTTGATGAGTCAGTGCACAGAATGGAAACACAGTATCACAAGGTTGGGAGCTTCAGTTCTTATAGTTTCAGACCCAGTCAATCTGTAACCAAGTTAACCTGCTGTACCCTTGGCAAACTCAACCTAGTGAGACACTGCATGAAATCATTCTCAAACGAACTTACCTACAAAGAGGAAAAGTTGAGTCTTGGTGGAGCAAGAAGAATCTCATTGTATGACAAGGGAAACAGACCAGCAGGTTGAGAGCAGTCGAAATCTACAAGACCCTCACCTCCAAGCACGGGATACTTAAAGCATATGAAACATTCCCACCACCAGACTAACACAACAGATGCTGAAAAATTGATCCAAATAATCTGCAGTCACAGAAGTCTTCAACTGTAGGAAATGGATCAAATTTCAGTGGTTGAAATGTAGTTGCCGAATACTAGACAAAGCAGTAATAACATTAAGAAAAGTTAGTACAGTCCACTCACTACATCACATTTCACACATTCTACCTCAGAGACACCAGCTCTTTGGTGTTCTGCAGCTACAACCCCAAAGTGTGATCATCTGGATTGAGTGTGCTTTAGTGAACTTCAGTTCCATCTTTTTTTCATAGCCGGTGGAGGGCGATAAGTAAGGAAACAAATTTTATGTATATGGGGGGGGGAGTGGTAGGGTGGGTAGGGCTATGGGAAAAAATGAGAATTAAGTTGTGTCTTATACTGGTACAAATCCCCATTATGGAGTGCAATCATGATGTGTATATTTAATGTACCAATAAAGATTAAAAAAAAAAAGATTCTGAGCTGGAAGATATCCATGCTTGTGTTTGTTGAATCTCTGCTGCACAGGATTCTACATTGTAGTTGAAATTTAATTAAAGACTGTTCTTCACACCCACCAAATAATTCCTTGGTACCTGGCCAAAAACCATAATAAAAACCAACTGAGAGCCTAGGGTGACAAAATCTCAGAGCCTTATTTATTTTGTGTCCGATTTCTAGACAACCAATTTCCAGAAGAAATTAAAATATAACAAATACCTACATAAGCCACAAAAGGTCCAAAGTTGTTCTCTGTAATTAGCTCTGGAGAAATATTTTATGTGTTGTATTGAGATGAGAGAAGTTAAAAGTTTTCCATGTCTTGGTTTCACCAGTTCTATATGATGAATATTTTCCTAATCAATTACCTATGAATGAAGTTGACAACTGAGAGTTTTCTCAGGTTAATGATATTTGCCATCTGCAGCAGATAAATAAAAACCCCTCAAATTCACTTTATAGCTATATTTCAGTAAAAATGAAAAACAATTTTATGAATAAACATAAGTTTTTTACCATGAATCAGAGGTTGTACTTAGTTGAATTTTTGCAGGACAATTTGCATAAAGTAAATTATTCACATTTCTAAAAAAAGTGTATAACTACTTCCTAAGATTTCATCATTATTGAACTGATCCTCTTTATAATTTAACTGAAATTTAAAACCAAGATAATCAATACAAAAGCTTTCAGGGGCTTTATAACAATTATTTTCTTTGTTGCTTCAATAATTGCATCTTTACATTAGGTAATAAGGCTGTTATGGGATCCATCATCTGTTTCTTTTTGTACTGAAGATCAAGCCCAGAACCTTTGGAATGAGCTATGTTCCTACTGTTTTAAAATTTTTATTTGAGGCAGAAGTTTGCTGTGTTCCCTAGGTTCCCAGGCTGCACTTGAATTTACAATCTTCACCTAAGTCTCCCAGAATACTGGGAATATAGGCACGTGCCACCACCACTGGGTAGAAATCTGTATCCTGATGAATTAGTATATGAAAATATAGGCAGTCACTTCTGCCATTTTGGTATGTATATTTCAGGATTTTAAGTGTATGTTGCTTTCTAGCTGATTTTGAGCTTCTAATTCAACTGTATGTTAAAAGCAATTTATCTGGAAATTCTTTTACATGAAGATTTCAAATAGTGATAAAACAATTCAATTTTATGAGTAAATTCCATCATACTGTGTTGGATCTTTTGTTTTTAGATTACACTATTAGAAATAATAACACATAATAAGAACACATAGTGAACACTTAACATTTATTCTTGGGTAGTATTCCTGATGACTTTCTGGGGCTAAATATCAAAATTTGAATTTTTAGGTAGAAGCATCTGATCAAGGCTCTTGGTTTGTGTCAGTAGTCTCTTCCAGAAGTGCTCTGATTTTTACAATCATTATCAAAATCTAAGGGGGCATTCTGGACCACACAGTGCTTTTTAAAAGTCTTAATATTTAATGCAAAATCTACACACTCTGCAAAAGTATGTTCACACTGGGATGGGCAATCAATTCTATTAGATGAATAGTTACTTCTTGTGTACTTACTATTTAGTAGATTCTAGGCCAGATGTTTACTTCATATAAATCATCTAATGCGATGCCTTTGGAATCCTATAATGCATGTGTTGTACTTAGGTCCTCTTTATATGAGAGAAGAGGTGTATACCCCGCTCAATATCGCACATCTCACATGGCTAGATAAAAGTTGGACTCTGATCAACTTTCCCACAAAATCAACAAGTATGGAGTCTTTTGCTCCTACCTGGCACCAACAACCATCAGTTAACCGAGCACTACGTGTTGCTGTTCCTCACTGTTTGGCTTTTCCACTAATCACTCATTACCCAGAAGAGACATAGTCCTCTTGAGAAGCATGTCAAAAACTAATCCACTCAATCTCTGCACTTGTGTTTTCGCACCTTGAACATTTTCATTTTAGCCAGGCACAGGCTAGATCTGTGTCTTGTTCACATATACAAGAAACCTACTCAGCAAGTCTAACCACAAGAGAAACAGACACAGGGAAGAGGCTTCTGCCAACAGCACTCGCTGACCTGCTGAAAGAAAAACACACCACCGAAGGCAGGGGGAAGTTTAGTCCTGCTTTCCTTGATCCTCTTGCCTTGGAAATTTTTAACTGTGTGTCATGACTGATATTTAAATTTTACCCAAATGTATGTGTAGTCAGATAGATTATGAGATTATGGTTATTTGATTTTCAGATAACCCACACACCCGGACGAGTTCATGCCATTCCAGATGCATTAGTTCCTAATCTTCAGGAGGAGGCTTATTTGGTGAGAAAGAAAACGGAAGACTCTTCGCTGAAAGAACAGAAATAGCCTTATGCAGTGCAGCAACACCAAGGAAGGAAAGTTCCTCTTGTGTTGGGCAGGAAGCAGAATCCTTCTCAAATTCTGTTTTACTTTCTGACAGCATCTCACTGGCCTCAGCAGCCAGACTGGCCTTGAACTCACTATATGTCCCAGGCTGGTCTTGAACTCATAGCAATTCTCCTGCCTCAACCTCCTGACTGCTGGTAGTATAGGTATGCTCAAATTCTTAAAACACTGCAAAGTAAAGACAGGTAGAAATCCTAAATATGATTCATTTAAAAATAGAATTTACTGGGGCCGGGGAGTTAGCTCAGTGGTTCCGGCGCCTGTCTTGCAAGCGCAAGGGCCCAGGTTCCATTCCCCGGTAACCACATAACAATACTGGGTGTGGACACCCACACCCAGCAGCAACCAGTACCACATACCACAGTGCCGGGCGTGGTGGCTCACGTCTGTAATCCCAGCACTCGGGAGGCAGAGGCAGGAGGATTGTGATGTGAGTTGGAGGCTGAGCTCAGGGCCAG
>PVIR01011012.1:8645-48413 GCA_004026965.1 Petromus typicus | reverse complement strand
TGGATGTGGAGACCTACACCCAGCAGCAACCAGTACCACATACCACAGTGCCGGGCGTGGTGGCTCATGCCTGTAATCCCAGCACTCGGGAGGCAGAGGCAGGAGGATTGTGATGTGAGTTTGAGGCTGAGCTCAGGGCCAGCCTGAACCACAAAGTGAGACCCTGTCTCCAAAAAAAAACCTAAAAAAAAAAAAAAAAAAGAATGCTAATAGTACTGTGTGGAAAACTGTTGGGTAGGTCCCCCAAAATATTAAACATAAAATTCCTGTAAAAGCACACAATTCACTTCCAGCCATATATCTAAGTATGCATACATCTGTACATACATACAGAAAAAAACAGTACACAAGTGCCCATAACAGTATTATTCATTATAGTCAAGTGAAGACAAGCCAAGTGTTCCCCCATCTGATGAACAGATAAATAAAATGTTATCCACAGAACAAAGTATCCACAAGTAAGAACATCAGCTTCAGAGTGACACGTGACTAACAGTGTGCATCCTTGATATGACAAGTTGAAAAAGACACCTCACTCTGCACACTTCCTCTCAAACCCTACAATGCCAGGCTGATCAGAGAAAAGAATCAGAAAACCTCAACTGAGGGGCATTTGATGAAACTCCTGACCAGCACTCCTCAACAACTGGCAAGGTCATCAAACAAGTCAAGTCAAGTCAAGAGAAGACTAAAGTGAATGCTAAACACAATGTGTTCTGAGTAGATCCCAGAACACAAAGGGGCATCATACAAAAATTAAGGTGGACTTCAATTCGTAGCACACAACAATCTTGGCTCACTAATGTAAGATGTTAACAGGGGAAGTGGAATGTGGGGGTATAAGATATCTCCAAGAGATCTTTATACTTTTGCTGTAAATCTAGAGCTATGCTAAAATAATTTCTTTTTAATTTTCATGAACGAACCTTGAAAACATGCTGAATGGAAGAAGTCAGTCATTCTATCATTAAAAATAGCCATTATTCTGGATCTTTCCATTGACATGAAAAATTCAGAATAATGAAATTCATATAGCTAGAAAACAGGTTGGTGCTTGCCAGGGACAAGGAAGGGTGAGAGAGTGTTTAATGAATATGGATGGAGTTTATGTGACCAGTGTTTTAAGATTGATTATGGTGCTGGTTGCACAACTTTGTGAATATACTGAAAACCACTTTAAAGTGGTGAGTTTTATCATATGTGAATCATTTAAAGTTGTTATTATGAAAAGAACCAAGCCAAGGGAAAGTTGAATCATAAAATTGCTTTCATTTGACCATTTGTAAATTAGTAGACTTTATTTTTCAAGGTAGTTTTAGGCTTAAAGAAAAACTAAACATAAAAGTGCATCCTTCTCATACTCCCCATTTGCACTTAGCTCCTGCTTCCAGTTGGCTTATTAGTATTATTTGCATCCATTAGCATGACGTATCTGTTACACTGATCGACCAAAACTGACATAGTATTACCAACTGAAGACCACAGTTTGTATTGGGGTCCACACCACCTTCTTCAGAGTCTGGTACGGTTAATACATACTGACACACATCCACCACTAAGACAGTCCTCATTGAGAGTACTCATTGCCCACAAAGATCCACTGTATGTCACCTTTAATCCCCACATCTCCCAAATCCCAGATTACTTTTTGCTGTTTCCATACTTGTGCCTTTTACAGAATAATGTCAGACGGTTGCAGCCACACAGTCTGTGGCCTTTCCAGACTAGCTTCCTTCATCAATAGTCAGTCATCTTTAACATACAAAGGCTGCAACTTCACGTTGCTCCCTGTATTTAACAGGATCACTTCCTTTTGGGCACATACAAAGCAAAGCATATATATTTCATGTAAATATACTCCTAAGAGTGAGCAATATGGACACATGATAACCCCACATTCTACTTCCCTTGTTAGCATCCTCCACCAGTAAGAACATATGGACACGTGATAATCCTCATCCACTGTTTCTTTTAGTTTTTGCTACCTGCAGTCAACTGCAATCTGAATATTACTAATGGAAAATTCCTGAAATAAACAGAGATCACCATCATAGCAGTTTTGATAGTGTATTGCTATAATTCTCTTATTAATACTTACTGCTGCTAATTTCCTACTGTGCCTAATTTATAAGCTTTATCATAAGTATGTATGTATAGGGAAGAGGCATCTATGCATGGTGTTGAGGTCCCTGGCAGGTAAACAGGGACTGCTACACATCGCAGTGGGTTGTCTGTATTAGTGAAAGTTCTGAAACATTCACCATTAATGGTATATGTCTAAAAATTGTGACAAGTTTCAGTGTCCCTTCTGACACTGACTGAGCACCTCCCTTGCAGCAGGCTGGTGGAATACAACAGGACAAACAGCCACTGCCCTGTCGTCAGGAAGAGCTGTGCCTATGAGGAAGTCTTGTGAGGGATTCTAGACTCCTTGGTCCTGTGCAACTTGGGAGGTTGAACAGAGACTTGGGGCAAAGCTATGAATGAGTGGAACTTTCCAAATATGGCGTTCTTCTTTGGGCAGGAATGGCAAGAAATCAAAGGCGGTATGCCAGATAGGGAGCAGATACACAGGTGTGAGGTAGGGGTGGGGCACACAGGAGTGTACCTGGGCTGGTAAGAAGGAGCCAGACAGGCCCCCAGGACCACTTGGAGGAAAGCCCCAGAGCAGAGGAGCCTCTACCTTCCCCAGAGTGCAAGCACACATATTAATAACTGGGCAGGTCAAAGAATTCATTCATTGGTCAGGCAGCTTTATCACTAGAAAGCTAATTGTATAAAACTGAAACCTGTATCCCAATCCAGTGTCAAAGAGCACAAGACCATGATTAACTTCCTCCACTTAGCAGATTTTCAAAGATCAGAGTCCCTTAGCTACTCCATGAGGCCCCTGCAACTGCCCTCTGCACATACAGCAGTTCTCCTGATCCCAATGAGTTTTGTTTAAAATAGGATGGAAGAAAACTCTTAGGCTAGCTTTCTGAAGAAGGGTTTTCAAGACTGGTTGGTGTTCTGCAGTAGCAAAGTCGCGTTTGAACATAAGCTGCCATTTTCATAGGCTGAAAATGGTTAAAGAGAGGCAGTCTCCTGGTGTAACCCACCATCTCCTCAGAACAGATGCAAAGGACGTGAAAACATTCTGCAGTTCCATTATTTGTGATGGGCACACAAATAAATATCCTAGAAACTGTGAGCTATGACTTGGGAACTTTACCTCAAGAACTCTGCGGTTAAAATGAAAAGGACACGAAGAGCTTGCAAATGTCCTGTGAAGGTACCTGGCAGTCAAATCCAAAATGCTTGCTTACATCTAATGGAAACTCTTTTTCACATCAGATGACTGCAGATGGATAAGTGAAATAAGGCCAAATTCAGCAATGGACCCACCAGACTAGGTCTCCCATCTCATGTCTTCCCTGCCAACGGGAGCTCTTTGCTTCTGATCTCATCTCCAGACCATTCCCCTTAACCCAATCCAAATGTCTAACACTTCACATCCTGTTTTGGGGTATACAGGTAGCTTCCAAGTCTATTTAGAAAACTTTTAAAGTTTTCTAATACAGTGCTATGAACTTACTTCTTCATACCACCACGATAATACTTGTCTCTTAAGTGAGCACTCCTCAAACATATGCAAAGGCCTCATGTAATATTAGGGGGTTTGGTTAAGAGGCCCTTGGACTTGACTCTCAGGCAACCAGAGTCCCACCACTCAAATGTAAAACATGGTATGCATCTCCAGTTGTACAAGACACTGCTTACTTCAACCCTGGTCTTCCTTGAAATACCAAATTCAACCAGCAGAAATTCATTACGGGAGCAAAGAATCGTGGTTGAGGAGAACCTACAAATTATTCACCATCTCTGAGCACTTGCCTATCTGAATTCAATGGGAAAAACCAATTTATAACTTGTGAAGCATGAAGCATGAATCTTGTGCTTTGCTGGGATTCAGAAAGTGACACTGCCTTCAGTCTTCTTACTGAAATTTCCTTAGCCAAGGAAAACTAAGCTCATATTACAGACAACTGAAAATCAAGATATCCAGAGCCAGGGGAACTTGGTTCCATGCCAATGTGTTCTCAGGTGTTATGGTTTGTTTCTAAATGTCTTCCTAAAGCCTCATGCAATCTGAAGAGGGGCTTTAGGAAAGGAGCTGGATCTATGCTATGATACTGTGATTAAAGGTTGTGTCATACTGGATTAGTCCACTATTTGGTTTATCATAGTTCTGGGTGTGGTTAATCAGAAGGGCCAGCCTGGGCATGGAAGGCACCACTCAAAAGGCCTGAAGCCTGGATGAGATAAAAGGAGAAGGGAAACTTGCTGCTTTATTGCCTTTCTGCCTACCCTGCCATGGACTGTTTCTCCTCTGTTATGCCCCTTTGCCATGACATCCCATCTTGCAGCCAGCAAACTACAAACTGAAATTTATAAAAACTGTGACCTAAAATAAACTTTCCTTCCTTTAACTTTGGGTGTTTGGTATTGTTTGAGGCAAGACTATGTAAGGAATTAATGGGGGCCAGAGTGTGCAATTCATGCCCCACAAACCTCAAGGCCAATGTGGCCTGCTTTGGAAACAAAAAAGTATGTGGAAGACTGCATATTTTTTAGCTATGTAGGGAATGTTCACAATCATTGTACTCCCATGGCAAGATAACATCTGCTGAGGACAATGTAAAGAATTCCAGTTCCTTATTAACTTGGAAAAGCATCTGGGTATAGGAAAGAACTTGATTTCTTTTCACATATTCCCCTTGTAAAAGTTTAATCCATTCTCTATTTTTCAAAATATTTTTTCCATGTTATTGTTCCACAGATGATGCAAGACCCCACACCCCTATGCTTCTTCCATGACATTAAAGCAGGTCAACCACAGAGATTGTTGAACCTGTACACTAAAGGGTGGCTCTTTCCAGTCCCCTTGCACCTTAAACACTGGCTGTTTCTCTTCATTCTCCATCTTTTCCCCTTCATAGATATTCAAAGGTCTAATCAGCCTCTGGTAAGGTGTTTAATCTCAGGAACAATAAAAATAACTAAGACATCTGGAATCATTCATTTCCTCTAAAAATCATTTACTCCTTCTCTAAAACTTCCTGCCGGACTCCCTCCATGCCCCCCTCACCTCAAAGGAGGATATATATGTTTTAGTCATCATTGGTTCCTAGAGTATGCATATTTTTGCATTTCTCCTTTGTCTATGTGCATGTTAATAAACTTGTTTTGCTGTAGTCTTACTAATTTGTACTTGATCATTAATCCTTTATTGTGAGCAGGAAAGGAATCCCATTCCCTTTTCCTCTCTTATAAATTTAACTTCACCTTCAGTATTGTTACTGAAAAGTTTCAGAGGATCACTCAGAATATTTTCAGCCTCCTTTAATGTTGTTGTCTTCTTACCAAAAGGGAGAAAAATATATTTGTGTTGCAAGCCTCCTGAGGAATTTGCTGTTCTTATTGGTCAATGTCTTTGTTTTCTATTGTTCTAACAAATCACCTGAGACTGAGTGCTTAACAAAGAAAAGAGGTGCATTAAGCTCACAGAGATGGAGGTTCAAGAGCAGGTGCTGGCTTCTGCTCAGTGCCGGTCAGAGCCCCACAGCAGGTGGCTATAATGATGGAGAAGCATGTGCAGGTGAGACCACAAGTGAGAGAGAAAGTAAGAGACCTAGAGAGACCAGGCTCACTGTTTCATAAACCCTGCTGTCATGGTAACTAATCTAGCCCCCTAAAGACCTGATCTACTCCCAAGGGACAAGTTTATCCTATTCTTGAGAGTGGCATCTCTAGAACCTAATCGCTTGTTGGGGACTAAGCCTCCAGCCCATCTAAGCCATGGCAGAGAGTAACACATATAATTGCAGATCTTAATCCTGCAGGGTGCAAGGTGGGCTCCCTGTAACTTTGTTGGAAAAGATTCTGGGTCCACTTTAGTAGCTGTGTCAGCCATACATCATAGGGTGGACACAAAAGGAATTAAGAGTTGCCCTGGGTAGCCAGACCCTGTCTAGGTCTGCCCCTCCAAGACCCCTCTTGTGCCCTTAGAGCCAGCACATAAATCCAACTCTACTGTAATATTAGGTAGACATTGTGTACAATGGATATTTGATAAGAATTTTTATACAAGTAATACATAAGAAGATGGAAAAGAAGAACATCTTCCATGAAATAGATAGATGATTATGCAGTTCTATTAAGACTCAAATACACAGGACACATATCTGTATCTCATTACTTGATTTGTAGCTTCTAGAACTCTATTGTTTCATTAACTTTTGGGCCTTGTTTGTACTTAAGAATAAGCATTCTAGGCTAGGGCCTTCACTTGATGGTAAAGTGCTCCTCTAGCATGTGGAGCCCTAGAGTTCAAACCTCAGCACAGCACAAAAAAATAGAACAAACAGGAAGCCTTACCCACCCACAAGCAGTGCAGAAATGGCACAATTCAGGTGGCATTTCATTCCCTCTGTGGGAATTTGCTACACACCTGCTTCAGGTCCTCCCAGACCATGGAGGCAAATCTACAAAAGACTGGGAAGGTCTTCCCTGGGAGAGGAGCAGAATAAACTAAATCCACATGAGAACAGACCTCACAGACGATACCTCCCATGGTGACACAGCCACAGAGGAAAGAGGAAGAGAATTCACTAAGAGGTACTAGGAGAGATATGATGTGAAAAGTGAACACAGTTCAATTAACATGGTCTCAAACAATCAATCAGACCTTAAGGGGTATGCTAACCCCTTATCAAAATGATCTTGATCCTATAAAAAAAGTAGGTGTGAAATTTTATATATTAAAATATGGAACTGATATTGGTCAGCCAAATAGTGCTGAGGTCAGTCAGGCCTCAGACCACCTGAGGAGGATAGACACACGGTGTCATGGACACTTGTCTTCATTACCAGCCAAGTGCACCTGACATGTGACCAGTCCCAGAAAGAGACAAGAGAAACATGGTCCCTTTCATCTCAAGAGATCCACGAACACCTTTGGGCATTTCTTAATGCTCTATTTGATCTTCAGGACATCACACTGACTACATATCACATCAAGAAAGAAGCAAATGCTTTAGTTCAAACATGTGGAAAACCAGTTTCTGTTTAACACAGGGAGAAGTTAAGCAAGGGATTTCAAATAAAAAGTAACTACACTTGTTCATTTTAAAAATAAATTCTAGGGCCAAGGGTTTAGCTCAGTGGTTCTGGTACCTGTCTTGCAAGCACAAAGGCCCAGGTTTGATTCCCCGGTAACCACATACAATACTGGGCATGGAGACTCACATCCAGCAGCAATCAGTACCACACACCACAGTGCCAGGCGTGGTGGCTCACTCGTGTAATCCCAGCACTAGGGAGGCAGAGGCAGGAGGATTGCTGTGATGTGAGTTTGAGGCTGAGCTCAGGGCCAGCCTGAACTACAAAGTGAGACCCTGCCTAAAAAAAAAAAAAAATTCTATATTCTTATGACAAAAGTAAAGTAGGATCAGGCTACCCATCGCAACCGAGGCTGAGGAACTCTTCCAAGTGCACAGGAGGCAGAAGGACATGCTTCCCAACCTGTGCTGAATCCTAGGCCAAGCCCCAGGCCTCTTCCCGGAACACTGCCAACTTCAGAGGAACAGTGAGTCTTGGCCATTAAAAGCAAATTGGAAAAACAGTTAATGAAAGGCTTACAAAAGTAACAGAATTCAAATAAAAGTGTAATAAGAGACTAGAAGGGACATTTCTCTGAAGAAAACTGGGGAAATACAAATCAAAACCCAATGAGATGTTGGAAAGTAGGAAGAATGTTCAAATGGAAAGGGATACAAGAAAGGGAATAGGGGAAGGAAAAGGAAAGAAAAAAGAGAAAGGAAGGAAATAATTAAAAACAAGGCTTTTGTAAACAAAAAGAAGAAAAGCTGAAAGGAGGGGAGGAGAATGGGGAATAAAATAATTAAGATATATGATATACAGGTACAAATTCCTTATGATGAATGTGGTCAATATGTACAACAAATATGTACCGATAAAAAATAAAGTTAAAAGAAGCTAACACCAATTCACACCTCAGTGGATAGCTTATTTATTTATTTATTCATTCATTTATTCACTGAGACAGGGTCACACTTTGTAGTTCAGGCTGGCCCTGAACTCACTATGTAGCCCAGGAAAGTCTTGAACTCACCACCACCACCCAAATTGTTGGGTATTTAGTGATATTGGAACCCCTAAACATTGCAGGTGAGAATATAAAATGGTGCACTTATAACATAAAAGAGTTTTGCAGTTTTTCAAAAAAAGAATCCAAGTATGGTGTTCCAGACCTGCCATCACAGCACTCTGGGAGGCAGAGGCAGGAGGATCACAGGTTTGAGCCCAGACTGAGAACTTAACAATTTAGGAAAAAAAAAAAAAAGGACCGTGATGCAGCTCAATGCAAAGGTGCTGGCTTAAATCTCCAGTACTGGAAAAAATATTTTTTAATTAACCATAGAATGACTGTATCATCTGCAGCTCAACTCCTAGGTAAATACCCAAGAGAACTAAAGATATTACATATACACAAAATGGTTTTTGTTTTGTTGGTACCAGGGATAGAACTCATGGCACTCACCAAGCTGGTACAATGCCACTGAGCTACACCCCCAGCCCCATATACACAAAATGTTACATGGCCCATTTCAATCATCGTTGCATTCAAATGGGAGTCAGGATAAACACCAATTGTGGTATTTATGCTAACTGCTATTCTCCTTAAAGATGTTCTCTTCAATTGGGCATGATGGAGCACACCAATAATCCTAGCATTCTGAGAACCTGAGGCAGGACCCTAAATTGGCTGAAGATGTAGATCATTCAGTGTGAAAGCCTTGGGTTCAATCTCTGTACCACCAAAAAAAATATGTGGGGATATAATGATTATTACATAATAATAAACTAGTCAGTGTATTGAGTGCACTGGATTATTTTCCAAAGCCTGTGGATTTCCTCAGGGCTAGCATGTCCTCCTGTGTCAAGCCTCACAAACCAGCCACATGGTCACATCCTTCAACCAAGGCCAGCTGGTGACTGATTGTCCTCTTGGGGTGCAGACCTGGTTCATATCACCACCCCACTCTCTGAGTGCCCACCCCACAGGCTCACCCTGCCCTGGTTCAGCTGACCATGCACACCCCAGTCCCACAAGCAATATCCTGCTTAACATGTCTCCAGCTTATACCAAACCTCTTCTTGCAGCCAAAGACTTTTCCAGCCTAAAGGAAACAAAAACAAGAGAAAGCAACAAGAGAAAGCAAGCAAGCAAGAAAACCACTAATCAGAGCAACATAAGTGAAGGGTATGGTGTTTAATGAAGGTAAAGGATCATTTCTGCAAGACAAAAGAAGCTCTGGAAATGTGTGAATATACAGTGATGATGGTTATGCAACAGTGTAAATACACTTAAATTCACAAAATTATGCCACAAGAAGACTGGTTTTTGTATGCATGGATTCCCAAATGTGTCTACCGTGCAGCCTTTCTTCTGTGAAAGAAACAAAGGAAGATGTTCAGAGAAACCCACTTGGGAGACACTGTGGTAGCCACATATGAAAATGTCAAGTGCCATGGCTGCTTTCAAGCTAGTCCAGCACAGATTCCCTCAGACCACAAACACTTTGCAGTGACAGAGTATAATAGGCAGTTGCATAGTGACTGTGTATGACAGTGACACAGGGGATTCCGACCTGTCTAATCAATTTTATATGCCATTGAGGCACTGCAGCAACACCCAAAGAATAAGTCATGTTTAAAACATAAAAGAATTGGTACCATAATTTCCTTGCTTTCTGCTGTGGTCTGGGAGAGTTCCCAAAGGCTCACATGTAAAGGATAGGTCCCAACGGCAGCCATACTGGGATGGTACTGTGGAGCCTTAAAAGATGGGGCCTCCTTGAAGTCTTTAGCTTACGAGGCTATGCCATCCAAGAGGATGGTAGGACCCTGAACTCTCAATTCCTCTGCATTCCTTCTCCAAATGCAAGCTTTCACTCCCCCCGGGTACTCCACCATGACAACACTACTTTCCAAGAGACCTGGACAATGGGGTTCTTGGGACTTAAACCTCCAGATCTATGAGCCTTTTTCTAAGTACCCAGGGTCAGAGACAGAACTACTGACTGAGCTGACTTGTACATATACTTCCTGTACATAGAAATTCTTTTCAACTTAATTCATGACTCCAAACTATCTGACATCCATGCAGGTGACTCCAAGGGAAAGATGGCCAAGCAAAGATGCCTCCTCAACTCCCCTGACTGACCAATTCCTTCGTGAACAACATCTGTGCACAGATGCAACTCCACACCATTGAAAGGGGTCGCAAAAAACGGGCAGCACCAAAAGCCAAACATATCTCTGCACTCTTCTGGAAGAGAGCAGATTAAACCTTAAACAGCATCCTCATAAGCATGACAGGAGGATGCTAAAGCCACAGGGGCCACGGAGCTTTTCTACAGACCTGGAAAACCCTATGAGAGATTACCAGGGAGCAAAGATGACACAACAGCCAAAAAACGTGCAACCTTGTTTAAATTCCCAAACTTGTGTGTGACACCAGTGGTTGGTCAGCCCTGACTACACACAAGACTCAAGTACACTGACTAAAAGCTTTAAAAAAAAGAAAAAAATTTTGAAGTGCCCAGCCCACAAACCAGCTGATGTGATCACAATCACTAGCAGGGAACATGCAAACTAGAAAGTCAAAAAATAGATTCCCTAGTCAACCTGCCCCTGGAAGCTCCTATAGGTAACCTGAGCCCCACACCAGATTAACAAAAAGCTACAAAAGGGATTCTCAGGCAGGCATGGGTGAAATCCCCTGAGTCAAAGGACACCAAAGACCAAGGGTACACACAGCATAGTAAAGTCACCTACAAGCTGTGATCCTGAAGACACAACGAAGACAGAAACAGTCAGTCCTCAGCATTCCATTCCGCACACAATGACTCAATCAATATCATGAAAATACTTGACATAGTGCCAGGGATGTAGCTCTGCAGTTCTGGCATCTGCTTGGCAAGCACAAGTTCGATCCCCAGTACCACACACCACAACACCAGGTGTGGTGACTCACACCTGTAATCCCAACACTTGGGAGGTACAAGCAGGAAGATTGCGGTGAGTTCAAGGCTTGTGTGGGCTACATAGTGAGTTCAGGGCCAGCCTGAACTACAAAGTGAGATGTTATCTCAAAAAAAATTTAAAATAATACTTGACAAAAAGAATTGTATCTAAAAAAAAAAAGAATTGTATCTATGTGTACACTTTTCTTGCTTTATTCTCTAAAAGATGCAGGCTAACTATTTGTAAAATCTTTGCATTGTACTAGATCTTATGAGTCACCTAGAGATAATTCAAGGTATGCAGGAGGACATTACAGGTTAAAATTAAATAAATTTCATTGGTAGAACTGGTGCATCTATAGATTCTGTGTGCTGGAGTCCTGGAACCAGTCACCCACAGAGACTGAGGAATGAATGCATATTCAAAGGTATAATCGATGAAAAGGAAACTAAAGCAATGAAAGACAGTTTGCAAAGCCAATATTTAACTGTCAAGAAAATTGGCTGCAGACTGCTCGCTAGCATGACATAAACTGGTGAAGTTACTGAACTTCAAGAATGTATACTATTTACCCTTTTCAATTTTTATCTTCTCATGTGGATTTAGACAGATATCCCAAAGAAAACTGCAGCATGACAGTCGACACCCAAGCTCTCAGGGACACCAAAGCAGGATGTTCACAAGTTCAATTCCAGGGTGGGTAACTAAGTGATTTAATGAGACTATCTCAAAATTTTTTTTTAAAGTAAGGAGCTGAAGATGTGAATATCTTGGATTTAATTTCCAGTACTGCAAAAAGAGGCGGGGGGGGCAAAAAGATAAATCAAACAAAAAGGAGGGAAAAATGAAACACTAAAACCAAATAATACCCCAAAATATTTTTTAAAATAATAATAAGGTTAAATGAGTTATTTCAGTAAACCGAAGATCTGGTATCTAAAAGAAAAAGACAAATTGATAGCGTCATCATCTAAACAAAACTGTTTGTTATCAATATTTAATGTCTGGGGCTGGGGATTTAGCTCAGTGATACTGGTGCCTGTCTTGCAAGTGCAAGGACCTGGATTTGATCCCCCGGTAACCACATACAATATTGGGCGTGGAGACTCACACCCATCAGCAACCAGTACCACATACCACAGTGCCAGGCGTCATGGCTCAAGCTTATAATCCCAGAACTTGGGAGGCAGAGGCAGGAGGATTGCTGTGATGTGAGTTTGAGGCTAAGCTCAGGGCCAGCCTGAACTACATAGCGAGACCCTGTCTCAAAAAAAAAAAAAAAATGTATATATATATATATATATATATACACACACACACACACACACACACACACACACACACACACATATATTTAATGTCTGTCTGAATCCAAACAGCTAAAAGATTGAGGATTTAGCTCAGTGATTCTGGTGGCTTCCTGGCAAGTGCAAGGTCCTAAGCTCGATCCATAGTACACACCACACACACACACACACACACACACACACACACACACACACACACACATACACACACACCAACCTGTTCCCAAACAACCAGAAGACATAAAATTATTTAAAGATAAAGGTTGGAGCTCAAAGCCCTCAGTTCAAGTTCTACGATCATTAATAATAGTCAGATTCTATATGAGGCAAAGATTAAAAAATAAAAATTAAAAACACAAACCTCTCAGAAAGGACAATTTTTAAAAATTAAATGACAAAAAGGATGTCAACATATGACATTAACTTCATCATCAATAAAATAAAAGCTGGCTTAGTTTAGCAGTATCGAAACCAAAATTCCTTGCACAGAAAGAAATATCTTAAGTAAAGTCAAACAACAATCTAAGATAAAAATATTCTCATATAATCTAGAACTCCACTAAATATGCTTAAAAATATTCTTAGAAATTTATGAGGCAACGAAAAACAGAATGTTAGCAGTGAAACTAAATATTTATTTCCCAGAAATAACAAAAACAAATGGCATACAGTGACAACCACATGGCCAAATATTTAAATCTTGCTATACAAAATTAAGAAACCTTTCAGGGGCAGGAGATTTAGCGCCTGCCATGCAAAAGGTCCCTAGTTCCATCCTTGATAACCACATACTACAATACACAGCATGGAGACTCACATCCACCAGCAATGGGTATCATATACCACAGTGCCGGAAGTGGTGGCTCATGCCTGTCATCCCAGCACTTGGGAGGCAGAGCCGGAAGGATTGCTGTGAGTTCCAGGCTCGCCTGGGCTACATAGTGAGACCCTGTTTCCAAAAATAATGACAAACAAACAAAAAAAGAATTAGGATACCTTTCTCTTTGTTGACTTCCTAGAGTTAAATGCCTGTAGTCACTAATGTTGGTCATGGCCTGCCACAGCTTGAAAATTTCATGAAACACTATTAGGAATGTAAAATGTCACCATCTTCTAGAAGGGCAATTTTTAAATTTTATCAAATTCGGCTATACAAACTGAAAATCCAAAATCTGACACACTCTAAGATCTGAACTTTCTGACCACCATCTAACACTGGAAGTAGAAAATACCACACGCACCCAAGGGATAAGTCAAAATACTGGCATAATATAAAATTATGGAACATAAACACATTTCACATTGAAACTTGGATCCCATCCTCAAGACATTTCCTTGTGTTTATGCAAATACTCCAAACTCTGAAAAAGACTCAGTCTTCAACACTTCTGGTCCCCCAGCATTTCCAATAAGGAATACACGATCTATAGTAACTTGAATAAGAAATCTGACATCTGGAATTGACTATAAATATTCATTTAAATGCAAAAAAAATAAAGTCTACAGATGCTCACTGCAGAGTTGTTTCACATAATACCTAAAAATTCTCTCTGAGACCAGTGAAATAAACTCTGTACCATATATACATACAAATGGCACATATCAACAATGACTTTTTTAATGAAGTGGACTGTCAAGGACTATTATGAAAAGATTTATAATGACTATTGTAACAAGAAAACAGCAAACTTAAGTTCAGTATATATGGTATGATCTCACTGCATAGAAAAACAAATTAAAGATGCTATAATGTGGATGAAGCTTGAAAACATATGCTAAGTGAAAGGAGCCAAGTCCAGAGGCCACAACAGTGCATGAGTCCATTTAGAAGAAATTTCCAGAAAAGGCAAATCCATAGACAGAAAATGGATGGGTAGGAAAGATAAAACTACTAAAGAGCAGGGGTCTCCTGTGGGCAAGTGAAAATGTTCTGGAGCTTGGCAGTAATGCTGACTGCCTAGCACTGAGTGTACTAAACGCCATCAAATTGCCCACTTCAAAATGGCTATTTATGATTCTTAAATGTGTACAATATTGTTAAAATGAAGGTGAGACACAGATAGACTGATGCCAAGACAGGGGGTAGAAAGACACAGGAAGGGAAGGGGAACAGGAGCAACAGGAGACAGGCAAGTTCTTGAGTACGTGAGAGGTCAGAGGCGCTCAGCGCTTTACACCCTTCTGCATTCTGCTTGTTTGTGTCACTAAGCTTTTCGGTTTGATTCGGTTTTTCTTGAGCTGGCCTTAATCAGTTGCTAAATGCATTATCCTGCTATAAAAAGAGTCCAGAAAAAAATAAAATCCTTTCTCATCACTTCCCAAAGCCAGGCGGGGTTCTGAGAAGTATTTGCCTCAGTAAAAGACAGAAAATAGGTAAGTATTGTTTGTGGGTTTCCATGTTGTAATTTTTAAAATAAATACTTCTAAACAAACTATTGGCCTAAGCCAAAGTTCACTCAACATCAACGAAACCTCTTATCCATGGGCCACACACCTGAACTTCTCAGCAGGCCTTTCTGGCTGCAGAGAAAGGGAATGATGAAGAAAGAATATTCCAAAAACTTAACCCTGGGAAGCTCAATTTATAACTCCACCAACCCTCATTCTGTTTCATTTTGTTTTGTTTTTTATTAATTTGGCTGTGAGAGCCTATGCATGGTTGGTTAGTCCAATGTATCTAGGTACTTTTAAAAATTATTAGAATTTTCTTAAATACAAGGAAAACAAACTCAAAGTTTACAATAACAGCAAAAAACAAAAACAAAAACAAAAATAAAAAATGAACCTTCCTTGAACTCTGAGTACACACACACTTTGCTAATGAGAAGTAATTACTTCACTGATGAAAGCACTAGACTCTGCCTTGCAAAACAGTGGGTTTTCCTTCTTCTAAGAGAGAATGGTAGCGATGTTTTACTTGCAAGATAAAATTCCCTAACTAAAATGAAAATGTAATTTTGCATAATGAAAAAAAACTAGAACACATCCAAAAGGTTGAATCTTAAGAGACAATTATGTTCTTGACAGAACTGTTAATACAATTAGAAGACAAAAAAAAGTTTCTTCCACACCCATTTCAGTCCCAAGCCTCCACTAGGCTCCTCCTTTCAAAGTCGCCTTCCAGTCCGCCCCTGGGATCCACGTGAACACCTTCAACACGCTCATCACCGATTCTCAGGCTCTGTGCCCAGCACCCTAGGTGCCCACCTCCAGCATTTGTGGGCTCCCTGCCTTAGTGCCTCTCCTAAATGCTCTTACACCCTGGCCTGGGGGCATCCACACAAAACGGAAGTACAAATGCCAACCAGGCTCAAGTCAATGCCTTTTTCTGCTGGCTGCCTCAGCAGCTTGCCCCTATGCTTTGAAAGACAGGGCAGAACTCAGTGAGTGAAGGAGCCTCAGATACCAGGGGACAAAGAGAGGCCCCTCCAAGAACCCATTCCCTGACAAACTCTCCTCCCTCCATTTGGAGCCACCAGGGCCCCCAAAGAGCCCAAGCTTCCTTCTTATTACAGACAGCTAATAAACAGTGAGGCAGGGACTATGTCCTCGAGGAATGCAGAAGAAAAAGAGACATCAGAATTGTGGCTAGAGGTGCAGCTGAAGAAGGCCAGGCCCCAAGATAAAACGCAATGGCCCGCGTGCCTTCCTAAAGGGTAAGTGAACTTGGAATTGCACTATAATTAGCACCACTGAGTCTAAGAAATCTAGAGGCATTGGTCACTGAGGTGGATGACTAGAGCATACAGACCCATCTCTCCTCCAAAACGTCTTTGTTCTTTCTAAGTACCCTTGCTACATGACCCACTTCCCTACTGAATAAATATTAGCTAAGCGGCTGGACTTGTATGTAATGCAATAGGCTGGTTATACTTTGACTCATTGTGCTTTGCTGTATAAATGACCCCTGACACAGGGCCTCAGTGGCTACCCACTTGGGACCCCTCCTGTTTCTCAGAAGTTACCACTCAATAAACCTTCCCTACTCTTAACCTGCGTTGTCCCTCAGAATTCATTCTTGGATTCTGGGGCTAGGAACTTGACACATTTGACATGTAGCTAGTTAGTTGGGAGTTATGTTTCTCCTATATCACTATCTATTTCCACCTCCAGGAATCCAATCTGCTCCTGCTTTAAAGGGCTGCCACAGCCAGCACATCACATAGACTGACAGCTCACAATCAGCCTGTGAAGATATTTGCTTTTGTCTTCTTTGTCACAGGATAGGTGAAGGAAGGGCTTGGTATCAATAGTCTAGGCCTTGGAGGACCACACTGGAGGTTCCAAAGTGTGGACCCTGGGGAACCACCTGGTCTATGATACCTGCAATGGAATCACACACCCTAAAATTCTCAAAACCTAATCAAAGACCCTCTTCTCCAGGCAAGTAACAAGAGGAGATGGAACAGGGTTGACCAATGACCTTTGGAGCGAATTGGCCCTACAGACGGGCATGCACAGAGCTGCCCTGTGTGCCACAGGACTGGCCAGGCACAGGCCGACAGGCTCTTCAAGAGGACAGGGGTGCCCTCTGATGCCAAGTGACTTGTCTGTGTCAGGCAGGGGTACAGTGAGGCACATGGCCACACGCTGAGCTACTTCCTGTCACAGACTTCACCTCTGGCCATACTGAGGAGCCCGTGTCCCCCAGTTTCTGACCATTGCACCAAAAAGACCTGATAACCAGAGTTAGTGCACATTCTACCATAGGCCAAGGGCTCAGTCACACTCTTTCAGCAGTGCAATCTTTTCATCAAGTAAGTTCTGAAAATCCAAATGTACAATCAATAGCAAGCAGTATCCAGTGAGCAGCATTCAAGTTCCACCTGTCTGTGTCAGTTTGCTGCTGCTATCATTGGAGATGATCCCCTAGAAGTCACCTAAATCCTACAGTTGATGATATTTGGGTATAAAGTCTTGGAAAGGTAATTAGGGCTGGGTGAATCATGAGGGTGGGCCCCATGATGGTATTAGGGTCTCTGTAAATAGAGACCAGAGCTCACATACTTGGCATGCTAGGATACAGGAAGAAAGCCCTTGCCAGAGGATGGTGCCATGCCCATGGACTCCCTGGCCTCCAGAACCAGTAACCAAATAAACTTGTTCTCTTTAACTTATTTATTTATTTTGTGTCTCTGGTTGAATTCAGGGCCTCCTGTATGCAAGCCACATATTCTACCACTAATCTATGCCTCTCTCCCTGTTCTTCAGAAATCACTTGATGTGTAGTATTTTTGTTACAGCAACAGACAAGACACACACACACACACACACACACACACACACACACACACAGCTGCCATAGGAAAACTCTGTAGCCTAGTGGCTTATACAGCAGAAACCCACTGTCTCACCTTCCTACAGGCCGGAAGGAGCAACACCTTCCCCAGAAGTGAGTGTGACTGTCTCTAAATCCCCACCTATAAGAATCCAGCCATACTGGATGAGGGCCCACCCTAGTGCGTTCATTTCATCATCTCTATAAAAGCCATTTTTCCAAATAAGGTCACAGTCTGAAGTCTGTGACTCAGATTTCAATGTGCCTTCCAAAGGGGGTGGGAGGAGGAATCATAATTCAGTTCATAACAGTACAATGTTCCCTTCATGAGAAAATCACAACAAGCCTATTTCAATGGCCATAAAAACCGGAAACTCCAAGTTTAGAAAGGACAGCTCTGATCAGACTCCTACATCTACCTCCTCTGAGATTTCCCATACTTTGCTTCAGTTTCCAAATATTAAAAAGATCTTGATTCTTGTGGCCATGTGCACAAGGGAAAAGAATTTCAGTAGTTCACTGAGTAAATTCCTGACTCCTTCCATCTGCACTGTATCAAGCTCCTCCACAGATACCTGTGGACACAGTTGGTCCGGACAGAAGCAAACACACATGAAAGATTTTCTAACTTCATGTCTAAAATGGAGTGTCTGTCACATATTTTATAAAACCAAGAGACTCCCCTGTGTGGAATCTACAAGCCCAAAGAATTAGCCAAGTTGAATTTCTTGCAACTATAGTTTCCACTTCTCTAACAGGACACCCCAAAGATCTACTCCAATATCCCCAGGGTCAACTCTATAAAATGACTTCTCATCTCCCTCTTCATTTTTCCCTTTGGTCAGAATCAGGCAAACACTCTACAAAGCAGGCAGAAGGTGATGGGGGGTGGCCAGCACTATGCCAGGAATCCTGACTCACTTACAGTCTGCAGATGCAGGGCCTTGCTAGGACCCTTGAGACACCAAAATCCAGGACTGAAGCCCCTTACACAGACTGGTCCGGCTGTACCCAGCTATGCACATCCTCTTGTCCAGGCTAAGTCATCTCTAGTGCACTGTGGCCTCACACAGCTTCTGCACACCCTTTCCTCAGATTCCACACAGTAATTGGTATATGGAAAACTCAGATTTTTGGTTTGGGGGGAATTTCCTGGAATTTTTTTTTCCACATATTTTTGATCTGCAGTTAGTTAAGTCCACAGATGTGGAGGGCCCACAGCTTTCCAGTTTGCAGAGATACATGTGTTCCTAGTGTCTTTTTTTTTTTTTTTTCTTTTTGAGACAAGTTCTCAATTTGTAGTTCAAGCTGGCCCTGAGCTCAGCCTCCAACTCACATCACAGCAATCCTCCTGCCTCTGCCTCCCAAGTGCTGGGATGACAGGCGTGAGCCACCACGCCCAGCACTATGGTATGTGGTACTGTTGGCTGCTGGGCATGAGTCTCCATGTCCAGTATTATATGTGGCTACTGGGGGATCAAACCTGGGTACTTGCGTTTGCAAGACAGGCACCGGAACCACTGAGCTAACTCCCCAGCCATGTTCCTAGTGTCTTAAAGGCGGTACACAATACAGTGACTCCTCAGGTCGAAGATACAATGGGATGAAAGATCTTAAATTTTTTTGATTACACTTGAATGCAACTTTCTAGTTAGAACAAGCAACTGCCACTAACATTTGAATGATGCTAATCGCCCCAGGTGACTTCTGAGTCCCCAAAGATGTATCCACCCTAAGATCTTATTCCAGATGTCACCATCAATGTAGGTGGGAGCTTTTAGGTCAGTCATGCACAGTGCACATCTCTCCTTTCGTAAATGATCTCTCAACCAGAAAGGAAGCTCTCTTTGACATCTCCCTCATTAGAACCCACAGGTCTCCATATTCATACATTCCTTTCAACCACAGCAACACGACACACAGTTTAGAAGGAGCACTGTTAAGCTCCCAGGAAGAGACAAGTAAATGTTTTCAACATTTTACCCTAGCAGCACACGTGTTCTTCAGCAGACCACAGAGCATGGGCGTGTTAAATGTTAACAAGCCCAAGGGGCTGTAAAAGCAGCAAGTGACACAGCACACAGAACCACATTCCATACACAGTTTATTCATGCCTTACCCCACACTTCCGATGCCAGCCAGTTGGTGAGAAAAGCATTTGATAACTGTTTTCCAGTTGGAATCGTCTAGACAATAAAAACAATCTTTTCTATGAGTTAGTGGCCCTATATACTTCTTCTGCAGACTGCACACATGCATATGTATGTACCTTTTTGTGCCTTTGTTTTTGGAAGTGCTGGGGACTGCACCTAGGACCTGGTACATAGTAGGCAGGCACTCCACCACTAAGCTATACTTAGCTCATGAAGTCCATTCTACATGAGTTCTTTAGTCCTCTGCATGTTAATCTCTTCATTTGTTCTCCATCGTGTACACACTTTCTAACAGTCTTATTCTTCAAATTAGATGTTAAAGCCTTCACATCCAGAAGGAAAAAGAATATTTTGTTGTTATTATTGTTGAAAATGGGAGGAATGACAGTCCACACCTAAAAATTAAAGCATCTTTCTTGCAAGTGCAAGGCCTGGCTCAATCCCCCATAACCACATACAACAATGCCAGGTGTGGAGACTCAGACCCACCAGCAATGAGCACCACATCCCACAGTGCCAGGTGTGGTGGCTCACGCCTGTAATCCCAGCACTCGGGAGGCAGAGGCAGGAGGATTGCTGAGTTTGAGGCTGAACCCAGGACCAGCCTGAACTACAAAGTGAGACCCTGTCTCAAAAAAATAGATAGATAGATAGATAGATAGACTGACCTAAGAGAGAGGGAGAGGGAGGAGAGAGAAAAAGAGAGAGAAGGGGAGAGAGACAAGAGGTATGGTACAGTGTCTGGGTTCCATGTCCAGTATGGAAATAAATGAACAAATAAACCCGGAGCCCTGGGAATGGCAAAGAGCAGCCTGTTGCACAGGGCTCTGCAGTATCCACAGGATGAAAAGGGACAGGAAGGCCTGAAGTGAAAGGGCTCAGTAGACATTGCCTGAGCTTAACTTTGAAAGCCCCTCCTTCTTTAACAGGCTCCCCAAATCTCAAGCAAGTCAGAGTTGCTCCAAATCCTCACATATAGGAGCCCTGGGACTCTGTCCAGAACCCCTCATTTTTTGGGGGTGAGGGTGAGGGAGTTTCAGATCTGGCTAAAGAGCAACTGGACCTCAGACAGCAAAGGAAGCAAAGACCTGGACAACCAAGGTGAAGAGGATTCACTGAAGTTACATTCACTGAATGTAACAGCCTGCACACAGGAAAATGAGGCCTGCTTAAGTACTGAAGGACTTGAGGCTTATGTTGTTCCTTGTGGAAGTATTGCTCTACGGATATGCCCTCTCCTCTTTACCTCTCCCACTTACTTATGTATGCAGTGAGTCAGCATACCCTCCCCTCCCCCCACACATTCTCTAAAACTTCGGCTATGACTTTACTTGGAAATAGTCTTTGTAGCAGTAATGAGTTAGGGAACTCACCAAGAAATGATCTTGGGTTTAGGGTGAACCCCACACCATGTAATGCATGCTTGTCTTTATTTTCTGTGATGCTATAACTGTCTCAAGAGTTGGCCACTGGAGTACCACCTTTCAATATGCCCCATCACCTCTGCCCTCTCATGCTTCAGGCTCATGGTGAACTTTTCCTGTCCTGGCCATATACTTATCATCTCTTTAAGATACTCAGCTCCTATAATGTGAAGCAGAGTTTAGAAAACAAAGCTCCAGGGCCCAAGAGTACTCAATGCCTTGAGGTATTGGGAATCACTGTTAGGTATAGAGTGAAATAAGTTTTACTCACTATGAGTTTGTAACTTTAACACTTTCTTTACATATGAAATCTCTTTTTTTTTTTTTTTTGAGACAGGGTCTAGATTTATAGTTCAGGCTGGCCCTGAGCTCAGCCTCAAACTCAATCATAGCAATCCTCCTGCCTCTGCCTCCCATGTGCTGGGATACAGGAGTGAGCCATCATGCCCAGCACTGTGGTATGTGAGACTGATTGCTGCTGGGCATGAGTCTCCACGTCCAGTATTGTATGTGGTTTCTAGGGATCGAACCCGGGCATTGCGCTTGCAAGACAGGTGCCCAAACCACTGAGCTAAATCCTTGGCCCTACATATGAAATCTTAAATTATACTGTTGCCTCCAATTCTAATCCAACCCCTCCAGATCCTTCTTTGCCTTGTTTCATTCCCTACTTGTATCTCTCTTCTCCCACATTATCAACACATTTCTCATTTACCCCACAATTCATATAAATATTTTCAAAACAAATACACCTATACTACTGTAAAAATCAAATCTACTAAGACTTATTTTCAAGTGGTGGTTAGTCTTCCACATAAACTGAGGTTATAGTATAGTCACAGCACCAAGTCGAACATTTATTTAATTAAACTTGGTCTTTTCTTCCTCCTTCCTCCAATGTGATCAAGTTATTGATTTAAAATACAACTGTGTTCATTTACTTGCTGGCATTCAGTTCTAATTTCCCAGCCATCTTTAGAGACCTGGATGTTCCTAGAGTCAAAATATATAAAAAAAGACATAAGAATAAACTGAGAATAGAAGAAAACTAGCTGAACATACTAACACCATATATGAAAAGCACAGGGCTGATATCCTCAAGAAAGACCAGAAGCTTCTCGCTCTTTGATCAGGAACAAAACAAAATCCCCATGTTCAACAGACGCAAGCATCGTGCTAATAGAAGTTCTAGACTGGGCAATTAGACAAGGAAAATAATGAAAGGCACCCCCACATTAGAAAGGACCAAAGAAAACAATCTATTTGCAGATAACAAGAGGTTTTACTAATTTTATCTTTTAGTAGTACACATTTTCAGTGTCTCCTCTTGATTATTCATTGTGGAGAGGTGGTTCATGGAGATAATCATGTTCTTTGTGACGAAAGCTCCCCACTTTCCCTCTTCCTTCTATCTCTTACATAATGTGGTCTCACATGTAGAACAACATCCACAAAAACACAACTTGAGTTTAATGAATTAAGCAAACTACTAAGATAGAAAATCAATACATATAAATCAGCCGCAACTCTATAAACCAGTAATGAACAATCCAAAATGAAAATTAAGGTGACAAGTTTAGTATAATAGCACCATTAAGATGGCAGTTTCGCTTACAATAGCACTCCAGAACTATGAAACACTAGTGAAAGAAATTAAATAAGACCTAAATAAGTGTAATGATAGACTCAGTATGGTAAAGATGGTCATATTGTACTCAACGCACTCCCCAGATTCAATGCAATGCCTATTTGAATCCCGGCCATGTCTTCCTAAAAGGTGGGGAAATTGTAGGTTTCCTTTCTTTCGATTTCAATTTTAACTTAATTGTTGCACGTGCCCAGCAGCCACTATATTCCACACCACCTCTACAATGACCAAACTGTCTCTGAAATTTAACTGCACTTGTGTTAACTTTTCCTCCAGGACGGTGTGGACACCATTAGGCTGGAAGCTTTGGGGGCTGGGGGTAGGGGAAGACCTCCTCCACACCTGGAAGGCGGTGGCAGCCACACTCTCCCTGATAACATCAGAGAGGTGACAGAGTGCTTACTGAAGCTCATTCCAGCACAATTAAAGACACACACACACACACACACACACACACACACACACACCCTTCCCGCTGCAACCTAAGACCTTCTAAAGGACAAGCTACTTTAGTTGAATTAGGTTGAATATTTTTGTAATTATTTCTGTCCCTTTGGTTTTTGATTTTGTTGTTTTTGTTTAAGTTTGGTTTGGTTCTTTCAAAGTTAGGAAAAGAAAACATGCCCGGAAATCCCATAAATGGTACAAGCTACAGCAACACAATATCCTATTTTCTGAAAATTCCCAACATTGTTCAACCATTCCTTGGCCACATTGCTAATATGGTTTTTAAACAGATTACACACCGCACAGTCTTTATGACAACTACATAAGCAAGCAGAGTGGTCCCACTTTCATTTCCAACTCACTGAGTTATTCAACAAAACCGAATAAACACATGCTAGAAAAAGGACTTGGGTACTAAACCCCAGACAGTTGCAGCCACAATTAGCAAGCTGCAGCTACTCTCATTACTTGGTTTTTATTCCAGAATTCAAGAGCAATCAACTCTTCCCTAACTGGTTTCCCCCAAAGTAGAAAAACAATACTAACCCCAGGAACCTAAAACAATGTTTTCTAAATAAGCCCTTTTAGCCCAGCAGTCCTTTTCCAGAATTGTTATTGACCACACATGCATAGGGGGCTCAGCCAATAAAAATGCAGACCCAGCTGGCAAAGGCTCCTCTGTGCAGCGAAGAAGCCCCAGGACTCTGGCTTTGAAACCCTGCAAGCCTGCATGAGACTCCGGGTCCACTTGCCAGTACCCCCAGGGTCCTGCAAGAAGGAAACAGCCTAAGGAAATGTTTCTTTAGGAAAGTCATAGCCAATGGATGAGTGTAAAGAAAGGTAGAGTTGGGGAGCTCCCTGTAAGGCACAGTCCAATGAACCCACAGATGAGACTCAGGGGGCCAGAGACGGTATATATACAATACAGTCCCAGCTCCGGGTTCCCAGGAAATGAACCACGTAAACTTCAGAAAGCTCGTGATTCTTAGAGGGTGGTTATAAACCTTGGGCAGGGATAGCACTTAGTAGTCTTTCTCAGCCCGGAAATGCAGCCTCCAATTACCTGATTAGAACTCGTGGAAGGAAGATTCACGAGAAAGTCCACAAAAGCGCAGCGCTGCACCAGGCTGGCTCGATCCTGCCCAGGGAACCCGGCACTTCACACCCAGCTCTCTTTACAATGACAACAACGACTATTCTCATCCGGGCCTCCTGGGGAATGCATTGTAAAGGAGTGCCAGTTCTCCAGCAGAAACTTCCTAACCGGGATTAATCTTCCTACCTGTCAAAGGACTAGCTTCTTATTCTTGTCCATCTATCCCACCGCCGTCCACAAATGAGATTCCAAAAGATTAAAGAGCCACATCGAATTCAAGGTCTGCCAGGCTTTAAAAACGTCCCCGAGGTTAAGTGTAGGCTAAGGGCTTAAGGGACAACAAATGACTCACTGCAAGTCACACTCGCAACAAAGACCTAGAAACACTGATAGGACCGCACTTCGCATACACAACAGGAATAACGTTGAATGAAAAATAGAAAACGCACATCACCTCATCAATTGGCAGAGTGCCATTGCTAAAACTACCCCAGGGACATGTGTGTTTTAAACACGTTTTTTTCCACACGCACAATGTGATGCAGAATTTTTGTCATTTTTCTAAATATTACCTGCTTTACTAGTCAGAAGGCAGTCTCAAGACAGGGGGTGAATCTCAGATAGCACGCTCTGGATTCTATCCCCAGAACTGTAAAAACATAAAGATAAATAAATTTATCAACCTCATCCATACACCTCTCAGTTACACTGAGTGCGCAACACACAGGATCCATGGTGACCAGATTCTCAGGGTGACATTCTTCTCAAGGGGACACACCAGGGCTCAACCTGATTTCACTGTCACATACAGAAAAGTTTCACATGTCGCTCTTCTTTGCCATAACAAGAAAAACATGTTGCGTCACTACATAAACAAAAACTTTTGCTTCCACAGTCCTCTTAGACAACGTGTTCTCCCTTATTTTCTAGTTGGATCAATATTATTTAATATAACCATTACTCCAGGGACCTGGGTGGGAAGTAAACACTACACCATCAAAGTTTGAGGACAGAGAACCCTGAAGCTCATCACTCCCAATCCACTGTCCTAGGAAGGCAACATGGTCCCAAATCAGGTGTTGGCATCTGCAGCAAACAAACTCGCTGTAAAAAATGTAGAATAAGAACACAGGAATCCTTTGCAATAACTTTTACATGTTTTTACGCAGTGAATTCTTTCATGTATAAAACATATTCAAATTAGACTTCTCTTTACAACAAAAAAGATCCTCTACACTCAAATCTGTGATCATATAATTTTGTTCATACTTTTCGTAGAATTATCATGTTCTCTGGGGTGTCTGTTAACCTACCCAGTCCAGGAAAAGAGAATTATATCCCGCATCTTCCTCTAGAGAGTGTCATTTCACTAGAGAAACAAAATGAGCTCCACCCAGGGTTCAAAACTGAAAAGAAAATAACCCCGCATAGCTTTGTTCACCAGCAGTTATTTTCCACTGTAAATGGTGGTTTCCTCCACCCAGAATGCAAAGGACTTTCCTGTTCTTGCTACAGCTTTGACTGGAGCAGAGGATGCATGGGCCTCCCTTTTGCTGCAGCCGAAGCCCCCTCACTACAGTTACTCCCACAGAAGCAGCCAGAGCTGCCCGGAGCCACAGGGTGCGGGAGGCTGAACTACTGCCAGGCAGTTAACCACACAGTGGCCACCGGCATAACCTATGCACCAAGCAAGTTTAAGAACCCATCTTCCCATCCAAAGGCTCTCGACAGTGTAAAAGTGTCAGGATTTTTGCAACGGAGAGGGCTAGGAGGAGAGTCCAGCACGCAGACTTCGTTAGTGAGGCGCAGTAACTCTTGTGACTTGTATCGTGCACTCTAAACTGTGTAGGTTTTAATGGGCAGGACAAGGATCAAAATACAAATTCCTTCCCCAATTCAAGTCATACAGAACGTTTGATAGGATGATCATCAGCCTAAACCCAATTCCTCCTCCAAGAGCGAGGCCGGCGGGGACAGCAAAGCTGGTTAGCTAGAGCGCGCCGTGCACAGCAGGGCTCGGGAAGGGCTCAGCGCGCCCCTCCTGCGCTGCCCCCCTAATTCCCACCTGCCTGCAGGAATGTGAGGGGGGCCATGAATACTGAAGCCCATTTACATGCAAAGACGTCTCACAGTCCTGGAATTTAACATGAACCTCATCTGTCTCTAATCCTGCCAAGCCTGGAAGCCTCGCCCGCTCTCCCCCTCCACGGCAGGGTGCCGGAATCTCGCCAGGGAAGCGTGAGCCGTTGGTGCTGCAGGGCTCTGCACTGCAAGGGCCAGAGTTGGCCCTTCTGGGCACCTAGGCAGGTGCCCTCGGGTCCCCCACGGAACCTCCGCCGAGCCCTCCAGGAATCTCACGTCCCGAGTTCACGCGGCCGCGTACGCACAGCGCCCCCGGGACAGGGAGTGTCGGTCCCGCCAGGAAACAGCACCCGCAGCCCGCCTCACCCCCAGCCCCTCACTCCCACGTTCTGAAATCAAGGGATGGACTGGGCCTCCCACTTCCCAGGGACCTCCGACGCCCTCGCAAGAAGCACCGCCTAGGCCACCTCCAGGCGGCAGAAAAGATTTAAGGGCCAACAAAGGGAAGCCAAGCGCTTTCATAAAGGGGTGCAGAGACCAGACCCGCGAGCTGCGTGCAACCAACCGCGCGCGCCGGGCATCGGCCCAGCCTGGCATGGGAACGTGCGGACAGGCTGGGAACTAAGATCTATGTCCTCTGGAAGGATCACCTAAGTGTGGAGTGACCGCGCCGAGCCTGAGAGCCACAGGCACGTCTGCAGACACCGGTCCCGGCAGGGCGCGCACCCGCGCTCACTCTCGGCAAGCCAGCCCCTCCCCGGCCTCTGGAAACACTTAGCCGGCCCCAGCACAGCTTATTGGAACCAGCCGCAGGCGGCCGGGGGTGCGGGCCGGGGCGCGGGGCCCAGCCCGGCGCCGGGCGAGTCCGCACGGCCTGCCCGGCACCCCGTGGCCCTGCCGGCGCCCCCGGCCCAGAAGTACAGGCGCCAGCGCGGCGGCCGGGGCGCAGCAGCCGAGGGAGGAGCGGCCGCGCGAGCCTCGAGCCCTCGCCCGTGCGCGGAGCAGGCGCCCGGTCCTACCTGAGGTCTGCGGCGCGGAGAGCAGGAGCGCGACGGCAGCCCAGACCGTCGGGGCGCACCGCGGCGACAGCGCCGAGCCCTGGGCCATGCTGCGGTTCGTGCGGGCCAGGTCACCCTCCGCTGCGCACGAGCTTCGGACCTCGGGCGGAGCTGCGGGGCCACAACGCCTCCCCTTTCTCCGCGCGCTGCTGCTCCTCCTCCCGGGCGCTTCGCCGGCTGCCAACCTCGGGGGCCTCGCGGTGCTCCTCTCCCGGCGCGAAGGCGCCGTCAGACTCCCGCGGCAGCGCCAGCGGGCTCCAGAGGCTCCGGGGGCGGACTCCGCGTCCCGCCGGCCGCCGGGACGCGCATGGGGGGCGGGCCCGGGCGGGCGGACGGGCGGGCTCGCGGGGCAGGGTCCCCTCCCCGCCCGCCCCTTGGGCAGAGCCGGCCCGCGACGACGCCGGCGCCCTCTGCTGGAAGAAGGCGTGGGACTCTCGGCTCGGGGCCGCGGCCGTGTCGCCGGCGCTGCGCCTGAGAAAGCTCACACACAAAGGTTGTGCCTCGGAGGGGACTCGTCGGACTTTACCCGCCCTGCCCTTGCCGCAGAGGTTCCCCATCAGTTGTCACCCACCTACCCGAGGCGGGACGTTTGGAGACCTAGATCTCCAAGCAGTAACTCCAGCTTCTACATGACCCAACCAAACTCCAGCCGGGCACGCCAGAGAGCTGCCCTGTCTCAGAAACCCTCGGCGCGGAAGGAAGCGAAGTGAGTTCTTGGCAGAGATGTTCAAGATGAGAACCTGGCCGCGTCCCCGCTGGCGCCTTGCCGTGAGGACAATCGAGTCTCTCCAGATGCTCCAGCTGCTGAGTGCGGAGCTGCTCGGAGGGAGCCCTCCGGAGTGCGATGCTATCTGAAGCCACTGGCTTTTGGTTTACTGCTAAAAACAAATTGTGTCATTTTACCCATTAAAGGCAGAACACTATTTGTTGCCTACAATGCCCCAGAACATGCAGAAGTAATTTGCTTCACTTGTAAAAGACATTTTGAACGCAATTCAAATGGCATATTTTCTTGCTTATTCTTGGTTTTGCTTAGCACATGGGAAGGTCTGGATTTGCAAAGATTGATTCTCCTGTTTGTAACTCAGGAATTTTCTTTGTTTTTCTCCAAGTAGAGAAAGGATTTGGATTCCCCTTCTTTGGTGAGATTTATCTTTTAACTGATTGCCACTCAGTTTGGTTAGTGTTTTGGTTTTGGTTTTGGTTTTGGTTTTGGTTTTCTGGAGCACCGCCCCCTGTTAATTGGGGTGAATTAAGGAGAGCCCTGGCTTTGGTGCCAAACCCGTGGAGCTCTGAGTTTGCCCGCTGGAGTTAACCCTCCGCAGCTTCAGACAGGGCAGGAAGTAAAAGTTCTCTGCCCCTGGTCTGCTGGCAGAGCTCCTAAGCCAGTCCTGCTTCCACCCCTGCACACATTATTCAGACCTCTATCTGTCTCGACCTAATTTGTCCGGGAACATTTTACACCCTTTTCGTTCCTAGTACATATTAGAGGGACACATTACAGCTGGCCTGGAGCTGCTAGTAATCTGGGGGAGCATGGGAGACCATTCTAGTCTTGTACCCTCGTCCTGGGCTGGGTGATAAAATCATGATTAAACTTCCCAGATCGCTTCTTCCCAAGCTGGTGTCGTCTGGACTGCTCTCCAAAGAAAGTGTTTATTTTAGGGATTTTCCTCCTTCTACGGGGAGGGGGTGCTGTCATGGATGCTTTAGAGCAACTCAATTTTTTTTTTTTTTTTTTTTTTTTTGAGACAGGCTCTCGCTTTGTGGTTCAGGCTGGCCCTGAGCTCAGTCTCAAACTCACATCACAGCAATCCTCCTGCCTCTGCCTCCCACGTGCTGGGATTACAGGCGTGAGCCACCACGCCCGGCACTGTGGTATGTGGTACTGATTGCTGCTGGGCATGAGTCTCCACGCCCAGTATTGTATGTGGCTACCGAGGATAGAACCCCGGTCCTTGCACTTGCAAGAGAGGCGCCAGAACCACTGAGCTATACCCCTGGCCCGAGCAACTCAAGTTTTAAGAATTACTCTGAAAGCCCTTAGATCCCCACATTCTAGATCTGGTAAAAACCAGACAGGGGCTGGAAGAATCTTCCAGCTCTGTCTTGGGAAACACCACCAAGTAAGGCTCCAGGGACTGTGCACCTCGCGGAAGGAGATCCTGGCTCTGTTGGTGATTGCCCAGAATTTTCCATCAGTAAGTCTAGCCTGTTCTCCCCCGCCTCTCATTTCCCCCCCCCCCCCCCTTCTTGCTTGGTTCAGAACTGAAGGATAAACACAGAAAGACTGAAAGAATCAAAACACAAGCTTTCACCAGTTAGCAAAAGGTAGCTGCAGTCCAAGGCCAACTTGACCTTTCTTTCCCACTTACACTAGTTATCGATTAATGTCTACAGAACACATTTTCCAATGTGTTTCCACACATTTTTCCAAAAACAGTAAAACCTTCAGACCAATTTCTTTCAGCTATTGTCTCAGTTACTTCCTTATTGCTATGACAAAATACCCAAATCCCACAAGTTAAAGGAGAGAAGGTTTATTTTGGCTCATAGTTTGTAGAGGTTTCTCTCCCTAGTTGTCTGGCTGGAGAGCAGGGTGACATGACAGAAAGACATCAAAAAAGAGAAACAGTCCATGGTAGGGAAGGCAGAAAGCAGCAAACACCAAGCAGCCTGCCTTTATCCAGGTCACAAACCTTCTGTGAGGTGGGACGTCTGCTTTCAGTCAATGCATTCAGCCACACCTAGGACTATACTAATTCCAGTCAGTGGACTAACTACTGCACAACTTAATCTATATATCACACACCCTAGATCCAGTCACCTCCCAAAAGCCCAATCTATGAGCACATGAGGGTTTGAGGGGACCTCCAGATACAGGCCCTATAGCTGTCAACTTGAGCTACAGTCATTGGAAGGCTCCACAGGCTGGAAGACCCTCACACATTAATCTAGACAGCACATACTGAGAAATTCAGTGCTGGAGATAGGCTGTTTCCCCTAATCCCTGTCCACATGGGCCCTAGAGCCCACAAGGGGCTCTAAGGCCCCTTGGACATCTGCATATCATGGCAGCTGACTCACTCTTCCCCCTAAAAAATCCAGGTAGGCACCACAGTGATATCTTTCATAACCTAGTCTTGGAAGCAGTCAGCCTCAGGTCAGCTGTGTCCTACTGGCTGTGTGGATAGGCCCTCTGTCACAGGAGCATGTGGAATAGCAGAGAGGAACACTGGAGACTGATTGACACACCACCATAGGGGGCCGTCATATGCAGCACATGACAACAGCACACAAGGAGCGAGAAACAGCAGGCTTGGTACGAGCAAGAGTGACAGGAAGAAGCCGAGAACTCATATACTGGGCTCCAGCAAGGCCATGCAGGTGTGTGTGGAAGAGCATTCCAGATGCAGTGCAAATATTGAGAAATACTCAGAGACCAGTGTGTGGTTTAATCTAGATTCTCCTAATGAATGGAAATACTGCAGATCTTATGTTACATTATAGTAATGTTACATTTCTCGTGCTCACTTGCCCCCATTTTTCTCAATTTTTGTTCTTTACTAGTACATGTTTTTTGTCTTGGTTTGATTTGATTTGGTTTCCAGGTTTTTTTCAAGACAGATCTCACTATGTAGCCCACTCTAGCCTGGAACTTGTGGCATCCTAGTGCCTTTGCAGTGCTGGGGTTGTGTACCACCACACCCATGTTAGCAGTACTAATGATCACGTTTCTTATGAGTAGTTGGTACATGTACATAACACATCTCAGTTCATTTTTTTCTTAACCCCTTTCCTTCCCTCTTTAGTATACCTTCTTTGTAAAATGTCTTTTCAAATCTTCAGTTCATTTTTTAAATGTTGTCATATGCCTTGTTATTTTTGTTTGTTTTAGAGACAGGATCTTGCTTTGTTGTTCAGGATGGCCCTGAGCTCACTATGTAGCCCAGGTGAGCCTCAAACTCAGCAATCCTTCTGCCTCTGCCTCCTGAGTGCTGGGATTACAGGAGTGAGCCACCACGCCCAGTGTCATGGTATGTATTACTGATTTCTGGTGGGTGTGAGTCTCCACGCTTGGTATTGTTGTACGTGGTTACAGGGATTGAACCTGGGTCCTTGTGCTTGCAAGACAGGTGCCACTAAGCTAAATCCCCAGCTCACTATGCCTTGTTTTTAAGTTTTAAGGTCTCTTTATAAATTCTGGTACCAGCACATTTCAGTCATTTCAAACAAAAAGACTTTCCTTACTCCTGCAAGTGGCTTGTCTTTTCATTTTTGTTCCCAGACTTTTTCTCCTCAGCCCCTTCCTTCCCTTCTCATCTACCCCACTACTCCTGTGATGGATAAGACAAGAGGCACATGACACAGTGCCTGGCCATGGGAACTTTTTGCAAGCTATTTTTTGTGCCTGGAATGTGCTTTTCTTTGTTTCCTTTAGACATGTAGCTTTTCCTCAACCCTTTAGGTGTCATTTATTAGGGATACCTCTCGTCACATCTCATCAGGGCCAGAACTCCAGAGAAACAGACCTTGAACTTCATTGCCTGCATATTCTTCCACTGTTATATTATCTTTTGCTATAGCTTTGGACATGTGTATCCTATGTATCTAAAGGCTGGGTTTCCATCCTGTAGCACTACTGGGAGGGAGTGATGGAGCCTTTAGGAGATAGGGCCTAATGGGAGGAAGTTAAGTCACTGGGAATATTCCCCTAAAGGGGACATTGGATCCATCTCCTTTTGTCTACACACTTGTTTCCTGGCTTCCATTAGGTGAGCATTTCTCTCTGCCACATGTTCCTACTATGATGAATTATGTCACCACAGGTCCAAAGCAAAAGAGCCAAGGGACCATTGACTCAAACCTTTGAAACCGTGAGCAAAAATACATTGTTTCAGTTGCTTTCTCATCGCTGGGGCAACATATTCAACATTCACAAGTTAAAGGAGGAAAGGTTTATTTTAGCTTACAGTTTATAATCAGCTGGCTCTAAGACAGTAGCATGTCAAAAGAGCATAGCAGAGGAGAGGCAGTCAACTCTACTAGACTGTTCTTAATTCTTGAGGTACACCTAGCTAAAAGCCCCCAAGAGTAGCTGTGCAACCTTAACATTAGGCTGCCTTAAAAAAATCTTCTGCAAGACTGATTAGTCTACTTCCCTTAATCTCAATCTCTTGCATTATCTCTAGACTTGAGCAAAACGCAGACAAATGTTTTGCCAGAGCATAACACATGTGGCCTGGAGTCCAATTTCCAATTTTGCTCTTGTTCTTAACTAAGATCTCTTGAGCTTGGTTTTACTGACTGCTTTCTTTCAGCATTCTGGTCTGAGATCCAACCAGAATCTCCCATCATAGCATTTTAGTGCTGCTTTCTCCAGCCAGCATCTCAAAATCTTTTTAAACTCCTGTAAACCCATTCCAAAGACTTCTGAACCAGGTGACCAAGTAGAATCCCAGCAATGATTCCATTCTCAGTACAGGGTACTGTGGCCACTTACAGGCTCAGGTGTAGAAGAATGCAAAAAGGTTGTCTCTCCCCTGGAAAGCCAGATGATCCAGACAAAGGTGGAACACATCAAGCGTACTGCAGAGTCTTTTTAGTAGCTGAAAGATCTATGTTGAAAGATAAATAGTTTGAGCTGGAAGGCTGAAGAGTCTGAGTTGGAAGCCTGAAAATGGAAGTCCCAAGGTAATGGCAAAGACTCGAGCATGTTCTGGAGATTTAGCTCTGAGCTTGAGTACAAGGTCTGAAGTTCAGTCCCTGGCACATACACACATAAAAAAAAAAAAACAAAAAAAACCTAAAGCTCCTTCCAAGAAAGCAAAACAAGATTTCTTTTTTCTTTTCTTTTTATTACATACAAGCTAAAAGCCTATTGGTTGGTGGCACCCACACACAAGGGTGGGTCTTTCTATTACCCAAACCTGGATTGGTACTAAACCAATCAGTAGGCTAATTCAGTATCACATACCCATAATCCAGTATCATACATCCAAAATCGAATATCATAACTGTCATCCAGCTGCCTCCCAAAAGCCCCACCTAGGAATGCATGAGGTTTTGGCAGACATATCAGGACAAGTCATAACGTACATTTTTGTTCCCTATAAGGTATTTATCTCCGATATTTTGTTAGAGTGATGGGAAGGTTACTAACACAGTTGTATTCTGCAGGTTCGCTTAAGACTCATTTTACAAACTGATCTGAAGCTCCAGTAGGAAGAGGCTGAGTAACCCTACAGAGGGTACATTTCTAGATGAAAGGAAGAGACGGAGGGAAGGAGAAAAGCAGAAAAAAGGCTGACTTAGAGAAAATACAATACATTCTTTCATTTACAAATATGCTGTCTTGCTCTTTAATGTAAAGCAGATAATACTAGCTGTTTCTCTGTTTCCCACAACATGACTACATGAGCCTTCTTATTGGCCCGTCCTGAAATCCCACGTCTAGAACCATGGTATTTTTGTAAGTTATATTTTATCTCAAACCATTGATATCTAAATATGGCTACTTAAGCTACTTTGGCTTTCATGGCTCCAAAACTTCCAATTTGGGAATAATGAACCAAGGATCCTATTTTTATCAAAAGTTAGAAGTTCACAAATCTTGAGTGACAGTCATGATAATTTTAAAAAAGTTTTATCTTATTTTTATTAAATTTTTGTTTTGGTTAGCACATGTTTGTAGTACATTGTGATTACATTCCTTATGGACAGTTGGTGGGTGCACATAATACATATTAATTCTTTTTCACCTCTTCCCTGTCCATTTCCCCAGTCCCTCCATCTCTTGATCACCTTTCCCTTTTGAAAAAGGTCTGTTTCCCCATTTCCTATGATATATCTTCTACTTTGCTTTTAATCTATATTTTCATTTTCTCATATAAGAGAAACCATGTAATATTTAAACTCATGTGTCTGATTTATTTCATCAAACTTATGGAATCTAAGTACATCTATGTTCCTACAAATGATCCAAGTTTATCTTTTTTATAGTAGAATAGTACTTCATTGTGTAAAAATGCTACTTTTTTTTTTTTTTTTTTGAGATGGGGTCTTGCTTTGTAGTTCAGTCTGGCCCTGAGCTCACTCTGCAGCCCAGGTGAGCCTCAAACTCACAGCAATCTTCCTGCCTCTGCTTCCGCAGTGCTGGGATTACAGGCATGAGCCACCATACCTGGCACTGTGGTTTATGGTATTGTTTGCTGATAGAGGTGAGCCACTATACGGGGTACTGTTGTATGTGGTTGCTGGGGATCTAACTCAGAACCTGGCACCTGCAAGGAAAACACTGGAACCACTGAGCTAAATCCCCAGCACCAATATTACATTTTCCTTACCCATGTATCTAATGATGAACATATCCGCTATTTCTATGACTTAGCTATTATAAATTGTGCTATCATAAACTAATGCTTTTGTTGGAGAGTGAGGTCACTGGGAGAGACTCACAAAAAGTAGTGATCCCTTTTATAGTTAGCTATCTTTAGGAAGATGATGCCTATTGGCAGGTGGTGATCAAAGGGAGGCTGATGACTAGTTGAAGGGCCTTTGTGGTTTGTTTGTTTTGTTTGCTTGTCTCCTTTTCCTTCTCTTTTCTATTCTTTCTTTTGGTTTTCTTTTATTCATAGATAGCTGCAGAACAAAGTGTTTATACCTGAGACAGGCTGTCTATACATCAGATGCCTTTTCACACACCATGAAGTCCAGGCTGGCCTTGAACTTGCAGTCCTTCTGACCTAGCCTGCTGAGTGTTAGAATTACAGTAGTTAAAGATCTAGTAATAATCTTCTTGATTAGGTTAAGAGGGGTTTTTTCCTCCTTTAATATCAAATATATGATATGTTTGACAACATCAATTGTCTTCCTCCAAAATTCAAGCAGGTGTCCAACAATTTAATTCTATTCTGACATTAATTACATAAAGTATAAAATGATATTCCACAGTCCCACAAGCCCATTTCTGATACCAGACACACATTCTGATCCCCAAATGACCTACACTTCTACCTGAGTTGCTACAAATTCAAGGGTTTCTGGGTTTGAGAATTTTATAGAGCAGCTCACAGAACTCCAGAGAACACTCTACTTACTATAAGTGGTTTATTAAAAAGGATATGACTCAGGGTACAGCCCAAAGTGACATGTAGGCCAAGGGATGAGGTTGTAGAGCACAAAGTTTCTACACTCACTCTAGACACAGCACCTCTTACATGCTCATCAGTCTGAACCTTACAATTTAGGGAGTTAATATGGAAGTTTCATTATGTAGGCAACAAATTATTATAGGCCACTGGTGATCAACTCAGCCTTCAGCCCCTCTCATATCATAGGGGCCGGAGCTAGAAAATTCCTACACTCTAAATCAATAAGGGTTGGTCTTTCTGGTGGTCAGGCCCTAACCTGAAATAATCTAGTGGTTCACATCACCAGAATTTCAATGTACACTAAGATGACGTCTAAAGAGGCTTGTTGGAGACATAAATATACAACCTATCACCAGGAAAATACAAAAATTTGAGGATGTCTGTCAAAAACTGACAGGAAGACTAAGTATATATTTTCTATTATATCTCACATGTGGTCACAAAGTTTATCCTGATGAAGTAGATTAAAAATAATAGTTCATTTTCATCTTAGTACTGAGGATGAACCTAGGGCCTCACACATGCTGGGCAAGCACTATACCACTGAGCTACACATTTCCAGCCTTTTGAATTTTATTTTGTAAAAAAGTGACATGTAGGCCAAGGGATGAGGTTGTAGAGCACAAAGTTTCTGCTAAGTTTGTCTGCTAAGTTCCCCAGGCTGGCAACTTGCTACTCTGCTGCCTCACCCTCCAGAAAGCATAGATTTTAATCATGCACTGCCATCAGTGGTATCATTATTTCTTGAAAATAAGTAAAATGAAGATACATTTATATACTATGGTTACTATTGTAGGATTATTGAACTAAAATATTAATATTGTTAAAGTCTTTGTTCTACAACATTTCCTGCAAATAATACCTTCTAACATGCCCTATAACAATAATTTAATTGTCAGTCTTAAAAGCAAATGTAGAATACGTATCCCCTGTGTATCAGTGCTGTGGCTTATGTCAGCAAAGAAGGAAAACTTGCTAAATTGGTACACCTTGATTTTGGAATTGAGGTTCAATCTTTAAAATGAAACTGAAACATATCAGAAATAAGGAGAATTTTCTCATATATATCTATATATAGATGTATAGATACATTAAAGTAAAGTAGTAAGATGGTACAATTGTAAATTGAGAATACAGTATAATTACCATTCTAGCAAAACAATACTAAAACATTGCCAGACAGATTATAGCAAGGAAGGTCTAGCTTGTCCTCACTCTAGCAAACCTCACCAATACTTTGCAACCACAGGTAAAAAAGCAGCGTGGAGGACCTCAGCTTGTCCTCTGAGTAAGGTTCCCTTTTGCGTTCTCAACTGCTTTGTGTTTCTTTGTCCTCTTATGTCACTCCTCCAGAAAGCAACAGGCTGTTTCTAGTCATTTTTGGATTCTTTGAAGCAGGGATCAATCCCCCCCCCAGAAGTCAGTATGCAACCATGTTGCATATGTAAAGTCTGAAGGAGAGAGGTCATGTTCCTTCTCAGAGTACACACATATTCAAGGACACCTGAGTACTTCCTATTGTGTCTTGCCCACCAAACACTTTCCTTCCCAAGTTTGCCTGGGACTGCAAGCTCTCCAACACAAATAACCTCTACATGGCTCGAATCTGGGATGTTCTCCATAGACTCATATATTAAAGGCTTTGTCACCAGGATGGACTTGGTGGAAGTAGTGGATCCTCTGGGAGACGTGGCCCAGGGTCTTTTGGTCCCTAACAATGTGCCCTTGAAATGGGCTGTAGGGTCTAGCATCTTCCTCTTTGTTTTTGATACCTGGTTAATGGTGTATGTGAATTTATTCTACCACATATCTCTGCCACAAAGTGCTGCTTCACCACAAAGCCAACACAAATTTTTTTCTTTATAAGTTGATTATCACAGGAATCTTGTTATACTGGTGGAAAGCTGACTAAGATAGTCAACAATCACCAGTTTTGCTGCACAATAATTAGACAGCTGCTTTATTGAATGATGTAATCTCTGAAATATAAAAAAAGTTACAGCTCTATTCCTTATAGCTAGTGGAGGCCTGACATCTGGAATGAACTACCTTACCTTCTTTCACTGGTTTTGATATGTGTTATAAATTGAATTGGGTTTCCAAGAAGGTACTGAAGTCCTAAGTTAGTATCTGTGACTATGACTTTATATGAAAATGGTATTTGCTGATGTTGTCAAGTTATGATGAGGTCATGAGGCAGGCCCTAGTAAAATTTGATTGGCAACTTTGATTGAAGAGACTGGACCTACAGTAGACATATGGAGAAGGGAGACACACACAAGGAAGGGTCCTACGTGGACAATGGAGTTTTGCTACCACAGTCATGGGACTAGTGGAAGCTAGAAAAGAGTTCATTCCTAGAGTTCTCATTGAGGGTACAAGACTGCCATCACCTTGATTTCAAATGCTGGGCCTACAGAACTATGAGACAGTAATTTCTTTTCTGTTGTTTAAGCTTGTATTAGTTGCTTTCTTGTTGTAGGGACAAAATACTGGACATCACTACTTAAAGGACAAAAGATTTATTTGGTTTATGATTTTAGAAGATTCAGTCCATGGTCTTCCTGCACCAAGGCAGAAATTGCTTGTCAGAAAGCCCTGATAGCAAAAGCTGCTCAATGCATGATAATCAGGAAGGTAAAAGATAGGAAAGAGATAGAGATAAGAATATATCATTCCTGGGGCCGGGGAGTTAGCTCAGTGGTTCCAGTGCCTGTCTTGCAAGCGCAAGGGCCCAGGTTCGATTCCCCGGTAACCACATAACAATACTGGGTGTGGAGATCCACACCCAGCAGCAACCAGTACCACATACCACAGTGCCGGGCGTGGTGGCTCACGCCTGTAATCCCAGCACTCGGGAGGCAGAGACAGGAGGATTGTGATGTGAGTTTGAGGCTGAGCTCAGGGCCAGCCTAAACCACAAAAGCGAGACCCTGTCTCAAAAAACCTAAAAAAAAAAAAAAAAAAAGAATATATCATTCCTGGTCCTGCCCCCGTGACCTACTTCCTCCAATCAGTCCCTGCCTCCTGAGAGCATATTCAACTGTGAACTCATTGATGGATTAATACATTGATAAGTATGGTACTCTCATAATGCAATTACCTTCCTACACCCTACCTCTGAACACATGAGACTTTTGGGGGATGTTTTAGATCTAAACCATAACAAAGCTATTCCATTTTGTTACTTGGCTATGGAAGCCACAGGAAGGTAAGACCAAGCAATAAATGAACATCAAACTCAGGAAGCCTTACCAAATTCTACTCAATTTAAAGTTATTAAACACAAATAAATTATCCAACATAAAGTTATCTCAACACACACACATGCACACAGCTATCCTTTGTGTTAAGGAATGAGAACTATACTTCTTTCTCCTGTAGAAAGATATATGAGGGATGATCTACTGATTACCTTCTAGACAAGGGTAACCTTGCTCCCTGTGAGTGACCACAGGCACCCTAAGGGTTCTCATTAGAGGAAGATCCAGAGCATTCAGAAAAAAACCCTGAGGCTCCAGACTTTGGGCAGATAGAGCACAGACTTGCAGTCCTGCAGAGGAGCCAGAAGTTTCCACTCGGCAAACCTTCATGTACTCTTGCAGGTATGATTCATGCATGTGCTAGCATTGGAGCAGTCCCATAGAGTTTCTCAGGACTTAGGTATGCAAACAAGACTTTCTTAATACTATGATGCTAATAAGATGTAATGGACCTCTCCAGGATTTAGTCCTCCAATGTGAGTCAATGGGATGCTAAGACTAGAGATGGCTAAGGCCGGGGAGTTAGCTCAGTGGTTCCGGCGCCTGTCTTGCAAGTGCAAGGACCTGGGTTCGATTCCCCGGTAACCACATAACAATACTGGGTGTGGAGACCCACACCCAGCAGCAACCAGTACCACATACCACAGTGCCGGGCGCGGTGGCTCACACCTGTAATCCCAGCACTCGGGAGGCAGAGGCAGGAGGATTGTGATGTGAGTTTGAGGCTGAGCTCAGGGCCAGCCTGAACCACAAAGCGAGACCCTG